>NAOQ01000336.1:23296-34185 GCA_002751075.1 Ichthyophonus hoferi
TCAGCGATGAGATTGCTACATATTTATAATTAAATGAAAAGGTACCGGGGACCTTTACTGATTATTTCCGTTTTCATTTATATTTTTCCGACCTTTATCGTGCGCGTCAATAACGGTTAACACACGGTTCAGTTGTTTTTATTATTATAAATAGGACTGATTGAAAAGATTAGTATTGGCTAATCCAACTTATGATAGGTCACAGAGACCCACCAGAATTGTCTGATACTTTGAAGCCCAATGTGAATTAATTAGATAATTATAATTATAATTATTTTGCTTACTACATATGTAGCTATATTTGGCATAAAATGTTTTAATTAAACTGCTATAAGTAGTTAAGACGGTATATATATGGCTAAGAGAGCGACCAATCAAAATGGTAGTGCAACCTGATTGTTATCTTGCCTTATCATTTGTAGTAACACTGTATATAGGTATTTCGTTATATTCTTCCATAACTATATATACTATCTTCTTTTATAAATTTCTTTTAAAAATGTTTTCTAAATATTTTACTTAATGTGCAATTAAGAATAATTAAAATTAATACCTATGCTATACAATTACCTGCAATTATATAGATTTAATTAAAGGAATGTTTGCCATGTGCTCTAGGAATGTGATAAGCCATAGATGATTGCATATTATTATTATTATTATTATTACTATTATTATTACCATTATTATTTGTTAATAATATTATTAATCATAATATTATTATGTTATGATTATTTCATTGTCTCATTGCGTTTAGTTTTCATTCTTTCCCCTTTATATATAGTATTTGCATAGTTACAGGTTAGCCATCATACAAATTTTACATGTCATATATTCCATACACACATATATTCCATACACACAAGCACACACGCACACACGCATATATTATAAACACACACATACCTGCGCACACACACGACTATATATATATATATATATACATGTACAAATAACCCCACACAAACACATTACACTAGTGTTAATTAAAATGGCCAGTCAACAAGTTGGTATAGCGTTACGCTGGTCCGCCCAGGGACCTTTAGGATGCATTCCAGGAAGGAGTGGACATATTTCCAATAAACTTTCATCGCTCCAGTTTACTAGAAGGTGTGCCATACTATATATTCTCCCATGAGCATTTCATATAAACATGTGTTACATATTTGATGCCTGTGTATACCAACATTGTACAAATGCTATAATAATATTATGCAAATACGATAATAATAATATATTTATACTACATTAATAATATATTAGTATTATACTAATATTATATTTGTACTATAATAGCATCATATTAATACTATATTAATACTCAGCTAATAACATGTATACGTAACTTGTAAAAATAAGTATGTATTTGTGCATATAGTTGAATTTATCGGATAATATAAGTGTGCAAAACTTATATATAGGTTTGACTGCCAAGCCTGCACTAAGAATGAATACATAAGGATTTATATTTATATTTTATTAAATATGTCATTTTTATCTATTTGATTCTCTGTGTACTATTGGTTTTTGCCATATTTTAAGACCTAACATAGTGAAATAAAATCATGCACCTCATGTTTAGTGATATAAATCCAATTATTATGTTGCAATATAGATTGTATTTTAATATATCTTACCTATACCGCTATGTATTATGGCATTATACTTATAACCATATCATATCTGTCTAAACCATTTCAATTTTCACAGTCTGTGTACTATAAAACCCTCTGTAATTGATATAGAATCTCCCGACCACCAATTACTACCGTTAGTGCCATCGGAAAAGTCTTATAAAGCAACCACATTGGATATTCCCATATCATCGTCAGCCAATCATCAACAGTTAGATTCAGTACAGCCAAATAGAGTCAATTGTATTACTCCTCTAAGTCAATACGCAGTTAAAAATGAGCAGGATAATTCAAAAATTACAACCAAATCAAAAGAATATAATATAAATATATTAGAAGATGGCATAAAGAAGACCAATGATAAGCCGAGCAATCAAAAATTAAAATCGAAAGAACCAACAGTCAATAGTTATGATATTTTTAAATTTAATAGATTAGCCCATGAAAAAGCACAAAATGATAAGATAGAGAGCTCCTACAAATCACGACAAGAGAAAACTATTAGGGCTTACCTAATGCGAAAGGATAAAAACAAAAACAAGGCTATCGATGAATCAAACAATTACTTTGCTGCCCTGGGACTTACAGGTAAACTAGTGGAACGACTGGATACCATTGGTTTAAAGGATCCCTTTGAGGTACAGCGATTGGCTATCCCTGCAGCAATAGATGGGAGAGATCTATTATGCAAGGCACTTACAGGTGAGTGGTTGGATTAAGGTATATGTATGACGTAATGCATTATATATGGGTAGCTATGACGTATTTACCAATGTTCTATATATTTATGTATACATCAAGAGAAAGCTTGATCGAGAAAGATGGATGAATAGATAGATAGAAATATTTATATTTATCTGAGGTTTTATAGAGAAACTGCACGTGCGTGTATATTAAATTTTATTTTATTTTATTATATCATATATATTATATGATTTTACATTATATTATATTATATTAGATAGTATTGTATCATACATACTTTATATATTGCAGTCTTATATTACACTGCATAAGATTGTTTTATATCATATGTTATTATACCATATCATATCATAAGCCTCATCTCATATTTATAATATTGCATTTATCTTATCATAGCCCATATTTTATATTTATTATATTTTAGTAATCCTATTACAAGTCCAATATATTCAAATAAAAACATGGCATTTTTAATCCACATGTTAATACAGGTCAGCCAATAGAGGATACCATTTAATAATAGCCCAACTATACTTAAATAAAATAGGGCAGTAATATGCTTTTATTAAATTAATAATAAAATTAACTAGCCAGTAATATACTTGCACTAAACCCTCTCTACCAATAGGATCCGGAAAGACGTTAGCCTATGTATTGCCTATTATTCAGAAATTAGAATTTCCAAGATCAATGTAAGTCATGACAAGGGTCCAATAAATTGAAGTCTTACATATTTATATTTACAGGTTTATTGTGCAATACATACTTCAAATGCTTTGTAAATCATGTGTAACTTATATGTTAAATTTACCATTATTATATATATATATATATAACACACTTTTATTGATATAATAACATGATACTAGTGCCTAATGTGATCCTATTGGATTACAGCCACATATCCATATTGGGATGTATGATTTATCCCAATTTTTGTTACATTATAATTGGCCCAGAAATGGATACAATATTTGATATAAATGGCTAATGATTTGTGGTCATTTTAAAAATGTAGAGATATTTAATAAAACCACTGCGCATATTTAACAGTTTTAACATTATCATATGAATTAAGTTGATTTTTAAGCAATAGTATGGATATATTTCCCATATCGTGTGATATATATATGCATTGGTCTATACACTCATATAATTATAAATATACAATCATATTGCCAGTATACGATTGAGTACATATATATATATTGGCCCACTTGAACATAAAAATATCCAAAAAATATATGTTTTCTTTCACATACCCACAATTAATCAATTAATTGGCAATATAATTATATAATTACATACCCACCAACCCATCTCACCTGTCCAAATATAAGCCTATCGATTAATTAATTCCTCACTTAATTAATTAATTATATCATTGCTTCTCCTTTCCCTACCCTAATCTAATCTAGGTATGACGTGATCAACCAACCCCGGGCCTTGGTTATAGCTCCTACCAGGGAACTAGCTAAACAGATTGCAGAGGAGTTTGATGGACTGAGTTCATTAACTACAGCACTGTGTATAGGAGGTATATCTAAGAAGGAACAGGTACGATTGGTACATTTTTAATAATATATACAGTAGTTATAATATATAGTATATATATAAGTGTATAAAGTATATGGTGCATACACTGTGCATAGAAGGTATATCTAAGAAGGAACAGGTATAATTGATACATCTATAATAGTATATATAGTGTTATATATAGCAGTATGTAATCTTAATATATAGTTTATAGTATATATCATAGTAGTCAGCACATCCAAGAAAGACGTGTAAGATTAATGAATATGACTTTTGGAAATAGATATTAGTAAGGGATGGGAGCCAATCAATAATAGCTACATTACCATAAAAAGGGAGAGGGGTGAAAGATAACCCAATAATATCTGATTATGTTATTTAGTGAACGGGAAGTTAGTGAATGAACCAATGCAAAATAAGGATAGAATCTAGCCACCCAATAGAATGCCTTAGTTATAATGTCTTCACTGATATTAAAGTTGTTTATATTCCTTTTATAATATATTTTTTTTCTTTAAAAGAGGCTGCCTTCCTTTTTTCCCTTTCTGTTATTTGTGATCTACCAATCAATGTAAGTCATTATATACAGATAATTTAAAGGATATTAATTATTGGTTAATGTAGAGGAAGTTAGAGGAGGATAGAGGAGGCTAAAGAAAGGGAAAAAAGTATAATTACAGATGGGAGAGTAGATCAGAGAGCCAGTCAAACTAAAGAAGGCTTGCAAGGGAGCAATAATACGTTTGTCTTTAATTAGTTGTTTGAATGTCCCTATAATATAGTATATATCTAGAGTAAATAATATATAAATGTATAAATATAATATTTATTATGCGTAATCTTAATTAAATAATCCTTGGTATACATATAAATTTTAAACTTACTCATCTACCAATCATTATATAGAAATCACAATTTAAACGTCATGTAGATGTTGTGGTTGGCTGTATAGGACGCCTACATGAGGCAGTATATAACAAATTAATTAATATCTCAGGTAGGTAATTGGTTGTTAAGACATTTTAAAAACTATTTATTTTTAGTGCACAAATCATTATATGCGCATTGATTGTAAATTGTTTCACATTTTTATTTATTGTTAATATAGAAATAAATGTGTACGTAATTAATTACAAGCATCTTATAAAGTTAACGGTTTGTGATACACAAATTAACTTATGGGATTAATTATAAAAAAATGAAATTTATTTATTTTTAATAAACGAACCAATATATATAAGTGATTGGATGTAAAGAAAGTCTGTAAATTGGTCTATTTAAATACAACAATCATTATATGCACGTTAGGGTATATCATTTTAATTTTAGTTAGCTCCGTGTAATATGGTTTTGTTTGCAATATTCTTATCATACCTATATATGCTATCATACTCTAGTGATCTTTATGTAATTATAGAAAGGGGCTTATAAAATGAGCCAATCGGGACATGGATATAGTGAAGAGAGTACTGATAATGGGACAATTAGAGATCAATACTGTAGTGATCGATGAGGTGGACAAGTTGATTGACTGCGACTCAAGGTATATAGAGTGATTATATATATGTATGATAGTTTGCATGATAGTATGTATGATAATATGTATGATAGTATGTACGATAGTATGTATGACAGTGTGTATGATAGGATAAATGATAGTATGTATGATAGTATGTATAATGGTATGTATGACAATATGCATGATAGAATACATGATAGTATGTATGGTAGTGTGTACGGCAGTATACATAATAATATGTATGATCATATGTATGGTAGTATATATGGTAGTATGTATGATAGTATGTATGATATATTTTTATCCCCAACAGCTATATATTTTATTGTAATCATTTGAAACCTATAGAAAATTAAAAATTAAAATAATAGTTTAAAGTGAAAGACTTATCCAATGATTCTTAATGCAGGAAAAAATTAGAGGAGTTAATTGAATCAACGCAGCGCCCATGCCAACTTTTATTCTTTAGTGCAACACTTAATAAGGATGTCAAGTATAAACCCCCGATATTCATTAATGGATGCGCCTGGAGATTTTATTGTTGCTTTGTTTTGTATTTGTGTTTTTTTGTTTGTTTGAAAGTTACGATTCCATGTTTTTAGAAAGTGGGTTTTGTTATGATTTTTTATTTTACAATATAGTATAGTATAGTATAATATTAGTACAGTATGATATCACATAATATGATATAATACGCATGTGTTGATTACGCGAAGTTTTATTATTTATTTTATTCTATTTTAGCCTTATATATTCTGTTACTCTTTTAACTATATTCATTGATTGGACATTGTATTATCTTTAATTAGACTGTCTTATTAGGATAACATATAAATGTGCGCTTGTGCTTGCCATAAATGACATCAACCATATATAAATTCCCCCTCCTTATTGTATATTTACCTTTTCAGTCCCCTAGTATTCCGATATTTTCTGTCTTTTAATATTATGCATTAGGTATGGTTTCCAAGAGATATGTTTAGTACTAAGTGCACACAGTACATGCATTAACAATATGATTGGTTACAGGACTATGGCTGAGAAATATATGACTAATATAGAGGATATAGATATAGTGGGAGACAATAATACTACTATACCAAAGGAGGTAAGGGATAAGGAGGAAAAGGAGGAGGGAGAGGGAGGGAGAGAGGGGCAAGGAGAATTTGGTTTCAAAATAGATGAATAGAGAAGGAAGAGGTGCGAAAAGTATAGAGTGTAATTATATGTAGTAATAGAGAAAACGATAAACTCTAGCTACATTTACATCTATTCCTCCAATCACATTATACCGTTATGATTAAAATCAAACTAATACTTACAGCTCATCAGTTACTCTGTGATGTTAATACTAAATTCCACCTATCTCTTTGATCAACCAATCAATTTCTTTTATTCTTGTTTATATCCCAATGTTTTAATGTTAAAATTTAGTAGTATTTGTTGAATGACAACAAGAACTTATAAAAAAGTAAAAACTATGATTGATTTGTTAATTTTTAATGTAATTTTCAAGATTAGATATTACGTATAGCAACAAAATTGTTAATATTTATCATCCTCCTACAATACCCAACAATAGACCTCCATATGATGTGAAAAATATAACATTCCCCCTCCCCCTCTCTCCCTTTCCCCCAACCCTCAATAATTTATAAATTTATACAAAAACTATAATTGGAAGTTAATTTTTAATATATTTTTAAAGTAATATTCAATAGCTTATAGCAGAAAAATCATTAATATGATAGTCCTATAAGAGTATAAGGGGTCTATAATGTGGAAATTCAAACGAACCCCCACCTCCCCTAGATAAAGCACCAGGCCATAGTAGTCAAGGGGTTCTTAGCTCAGAAGCAGATTACCCTAGACTTACTTCTCATGCACAGAGCTTCAGCCAGTATTATATTTGTAAACACAATTAGAGAGGTACGTAGGCAGCTAGTATTTTATAGTATTTTAATTCCGGTCTGTCGTTGGGTGTAGTATTATATTTGTAAACACAATTATAGAGGTAGGCAGTTATGATTTTATGGCATTTTAATGCCTGCCTGTGATTGGGTGTAGTATTATGTTTGTAAATACAATTAGAGAAGTAGGCAGCTATTATTTTATAATATTTTAATGCCTGGTTGTGATTGGGTTTATGGTGTAGGTTTGTGTGTTATATACTAGAATATTCCATACGCCCTCCTTTTATTCCATTTTGAGCATGAATCCCCTGGAATATTCAGTTATTTTAAATAAATCTGGTGATTGATAGATATTTATAGATAGAGTCACGCAGAATGATGTTTGATTTTAATGCTAGACTAATTAATTAGAAGAGAGAGACATAACGGAGATGTATTAATAAGGGCATGGGATACAGGCAGAGAGCTGGAGTTATTGGCTGAGGGAGAGGGGGGTCATGGTTTTTACACTGCACTCCGATGTCGTACGTATTGTATTACCTTGTGCATATATACACTGTTATATCTGTTTCTGCCTATTTATCTATTTATATATGTATGTATGTTTGTATGTATATATATATATATATATGTATACATGTGTGTATATATGTATGTATGTATGTTTGTATGTATATATATATATGTATACATGTGTATATATGTATGTATGTATGTATGTATGTATGTATGTATGTATGTATCTACCATCTACTTACCTACTTATTCATATATATAATCTCTAATGGAATAATTACAACTGACAATAATTTTCAGTAACTGTGCTTTCAAGAAAACATTGTTTGACAGTGTCTTACTGAATATTTTCAAAAAACAAAAAACAAAAGATAATAATATTTGACTTTTAAACCTTAATAAGGTGGAGGGAGGATAATTAGGTGTACTAAACTGTAGTATAAGCACATGAAATTACAATGAAATTACAATGACACGCCAACTTACTTATTTTCTAGCTGTAGCTATATACATACTACATACCTACATACCTACATACCCCCTCCTGACTTCCTCCCAATCCCTGCCCTTCCCTGGTAGAATGAAAGAGTTCGAGTCCTATCATCTTTTAAGTTTACTCCTGGATCCGTACTAGTGGCTACTGATGTGGCGGCCCGTGGACTTGATCTACCTGTATGTATTGGTTGCTATTTATAGAAGTTTATGGCTGAAATGAAGGTGATAATGCTAGTAGGGATTGGGAATAGGGTTAAAATGATATTATACACGACTTTAAAATATATGATTATGGTATGGTATGAAATGGTATGGTATGGTAAAGTATGACATGATGTTATATAATATGAAAAAATCCAATATAAACAATTTCAATAAAATAAAATATAATCAAATACAATACAATACAATACAATATAATATAGTATAGTATAATATGATATAATATAATACAATATAATATAATATCACAATATAATATAATACTACAATATAATATAATACTATAATATAATATAATACTATGTAATATAATATGATATAATATGATATAACATAATACAATATAATACAATATAATGTAATATAATTCCGTACAATACAATACAATACAATATAATATAATATAATACAATGTAATATAATAAAATCCAACACAATATTTAGCCATGACATTGATATATTATTTAAAAAATTAGATTTTACATAAAGCCCCATTACAAAACATCTCTTCAAATCATTCTTCGTCCTCTCTCATATACAAATTACAAATTACATCTTATACTATAACGATAAAGTTGTATGGTATGGTCGACTATTCCAAGTACACTCAATAACAACCAATCATAATACAGGATATTAAGTTAGTAATCCATCAAACCCCGCGATACCAAGCGGTAGAGCACTATATACATAGGGCTGGTAGGACAGGACGGGCAGGAAAGGAAGGTAATTTCATATAGGTGTATGTATGTATGTATATATGTATGTATGATATATATACGCATGTATGCATAATGTATGTATGTATATATGTATGTATGTATGTATGTATGCATGTATGCATGTATGTAATGTATGTATGTAGGAAAGTACCTCGATGTAGAAACATAGGGCTATGGTTTGTTTTGCAGCATAATTATAATAGATCATGTGATGTCACGGTATTATTGTAATACTATCTATATATGTACATACCAGTTACACTCTAATCACATAATATATTTTATTATATCAGACGTGAGAAAAGTGTGACAATACAATTTTATTGGCAACTTGAATATTGAGTATATCTAGATCCAAGTAAGCCGAGCATTTTAATCTCAATTATCAGCACAAAAAATTATAAAGGGTTGGCTTGGATATAATTATTTAATTGGTTAATGTAAATTGTAAGCCACAACACAAAATAGAATAACAATAATGGTTGACTGAATATTTATATTATTACTTTATTATTTTTAATAGTTTGTGCTATATCACAATATTAATTTTAATTACAGGTCTATCCGTGTTGCTATTGGAGGACTTAGAAGTAAATGGGGAATTTATGAAAAAATTGGAGCAACAGGTAGAGATGGAATACGTTAGAATACCAAATAAGGTTAACTTGAAAGAGAGAGCATTAGCTAAGGTGATTGAGGTAAGAATTGATTGCATTATCAATAGGTGTGCTATGATTGATAGTTAATGGTGTATATCATGCATACTACCTTACTATCTTACTATACTGCTATCTTATTCTCTTACTTCTTTATCTAATCTTTCTTCTCTCTCTCTCAATAGAGCATTTTTAGCTTTTCCTTTGCTACGCTAGATTTACTGTTATAGTTTTAACTTTATTTAATCGGTAAACTCATAACTAACCATATATGGCTATTTGACCCTGCAGAAACTGGAAGATTCTTCCGACAATGAGATCAATTCTGCCCTCCCAGTAGCTAAGAGTCTTTTATCCAATGGAAAAGGAGATAAATTATTAGCAGCAGCATTAGCTTCATTAGCTGGGCTCAGGCATCTCCAATAAGAGGCCTATTGTAAAGCACACTGATATAATATAATATAATAAAATAGAACAGAGGCTCGTAAGATATTTAGGCGGAATACTTATAAATAGATAATGTTATGATAAAAATTATCTCTGTATAATACCGATTGGTTTGCGGCTCAGCCATTGTTCATTCAGTGAGCCGTGCAGTTAGAAAGTATGCTAACTCAGATCCACGTGAGGTCTGAGAAATTGGCTTATATTGACACAGAGAGTGGAGTTGTATTTTACAAGATGACGCAGGCAATAGATATCAATTTAGATCTCAGTTAGAGAACAAGTATTACCAATGGGAATAAACTGTTGGCTAGCTGGATTCGCATATTATCTGCATTTAACCAAACAAGGTGCCCTACCTATGTATGCAACATCTATATGCAATATTTCACACATGCATAAAATTAGGTGCTTCTAAATTAAATTCTAAATTTAATTTTGAAGATTGATAGGAAAACATGTTTTAAATACCCATCCTAAGTAATATACGACTGAAAAAAATCATAAAATTAACGCCCAACGTGGGG
>NAOQ01000336.1:44439-62358 GCA_002751075.1 Ichthyophonus hoferi
TCTACGTATCTACCTGCCTACCTACCTACCCACCTACCTACTTACCTATCTACTTATCTACCTACCTACCTACCTACCTATCTATCCACCTATCTATATATCTACCTACTTAGCTCAACTTATCTATCTGTTTATTTACCTACTTACTTCCCGCCTTACCTCTCTACCTACCTATCTACCTACATACATACAGCATAATTATCCTAAACTATCCTACATACGCACACCATCTATTATAATTACCTGAGGAGAGTACGGGGAGAATATTCCACTTATAATATTTCCACCAATACCTGCTATCATAAAAACTAAGAAATATCTCCAGCAACCATAAGTTCGTTCAATCTGAAAAAATGACAATTAGATTGGTTAGGATGAACCTTAATCGCATTGTTCTATATAATATAATTGGATATACATGCGTTTTATAATATATCATATTATATTGCAATTTAATACAATTTAATATATATAAATATATAGTACGTTTGTTATATCTCATTGCATAACTTAATAGATATAACTATGATATTTATAGCTTAGTATAACATACTATACAATATATATATATCATAATCTATCTTAACACTATATGAAAACCCATTATAATATATCTTGCCAATAACATATCATGTTATAAATATACTATAAATAAACAACACTAATCACCCATTGGTACATATAAAATATTATTAACCAATTAGCCAATAAGTATACAATAAACATAAAATAAAATATACATAGACAACAAGCGCAAATTAAAACCAATCATTAAACAGTAAACTAATTATATCAATTATAGTAATTAAAGCCAATCATAGTAATCATGGTAATTATACTAATTACTTACCTGTATTCCAATGCTAAGTTGAAAAAGGGCGTTCAAGATGAAATGGAAAATACCGACATGCAGGAAAATAGGAGTAATAAACCGCCACCATTGGTTAGGCCGGTCAGGGTTGGAAATACCTCCCATCTTGCACACGTCATTAAGACACGTGGAGGTGGTTTGACAGAGCTCTGGGTAGGTGTGGTTAGTGTGAATGTGTGGTGTAGTAGAATATAATAGGACATAATAAGATAAGATAGGATATAGTAGGATATAATAGGAGATAATGGATATAATGGGATATAATGGGATATAATAGAAGATAATAGGATATAATGGGATATAATAGGATATAAAATGTAGCAATAGGATATATAGGATATATTAGGATATTATGGGATATAATAGGATATTAGGGGATATAATAGGATATAAAATGTAGTAATAGGATATATGGGATATACTAGGATATAATATTATATAATCAGATATAATAGTGTGAATACGATGTAGCATAGAAATGGTAGGGGCCACACAGTCAGGTATATGTAATGTATATGTAATATCATTGAATATAGTATTATAGAATAATAGAGTGCAGTGTGTTATGGTGTAGTATAATATAATACTATATCATACTGTATTGTGTTATATTGTATGATGTTAGCACATAATATAATATGATATAATATAATACAATATAAGATATTAAAATAAAATTCTAAACCATACAATATAACACGACACCATACCATACCATACCATACCATACCATACTATACCATACCATACCATATCATACCATACCATACAATACAATACAATACAATACAATACAATACAATACAATACAATAAAATAAAATACATTACAACACAACACCGTGAATTACAATATAGTACAACATAATACAATACAATACAATACAACACGATTATAATATAATAATGGTCCTATCTGACTAATAACATAACCTCTATTACAATCATATTTATTCCAATACACACACACATACACATAACACATACACTAATATATATATCTACATATAATATGCATATACATATATATTGTATATACAGTACATTGCGGTACTCTTGGGATATGATATATACAAACCAAGCGAATTTTCTTTTTTATAAAAAAATATCCAATTTAATCGGAAAATACAAGAATCATTATAAACATTAGAATACCAATTAAACCAACTCACCTCCATCTTTCCTCCAATTGCCTTTAAGTACTTCACAGTGCTGTTGACCAATATGTACACATTGGCCCTGTAAACTGAGCATTAAAACGATTAATATACAATAATACAATAGATGCATTTTTCTGTTGAATATGTATAATATAAAAAACAAACTATGTGTATGCGTATAGTATTTGGCTAAATGAGGTTTGTATTTCACGCAGCTGTTGCTGTCTCTCGATATGTATGCAGTGTTATATATAGGTAGATAGGTAGATAGATAGATAGATAGATACATACATACATACACACACATATGTATACATACATCTATCCATACATAGCTACTTACCTAACTGCATACATGCATGCCTGCATGCACACACACACATATATATATTATATTACCCTAGACAACATGGTCTGTTAACCACATCGCACTGCAGTGACGCACAGGTAGTATTTGCTACCCATTCTTTCACTTCTATATTCATCCTGGCGATGTTTCTGTTTGAACATTCCTGTTTAAATGATATTTCATCAATCAATATCAATCGTTGAATTACCCAATTCACTAAATAATGTTATAATTAACATGCAAAACTTGCCTTTTATAGTTATGTTATGTTGCATAATGGCATGTATGCTAGTATGTATGATAGTATGTATGATAATATGTATGATAGTGCGTATAATAATAAAATAGTATAATAGAAAGATAATATAATTATATACCAGTATGTATTTAGATGATATAAAAGTGATGGGTACGTACTATATGGTATAAATCTAGCCAATATGGCACAGGAAAGAAACATAAACCACCAATAATAGATGCTATTATACAGGAACCATTTTAACCAATTAGCTAGAGAAAATAATATATATATATATATATTTACTAGCCTACGCAGGTATCTCTTAAAATGTGTAAATTAAAATTTTAAATGGAATATAAAATTAATTTAGCAGAGAAGGTTACTGTTTGTTGTGTCATAGCACATGTATTGTCCACTAGGGTGCAGCATCCCCAGGCTGTAGTGAAGATGATTGGTGGTAAGTCATGCATGTTGGATTAGCCTAGTCATAGATAGAAATAATGCATATAAAATGTTATAAAAGGATTTTATATGGTTTAATAAGGTATATGATGTTTTAATAGGAAAATATGAGGGGATCACACTATACTCATTTACAGTTCGCCTACATATATTAATGACATAATTAAAACTTATGATATGATTGAATGTGAAATGATAACATATTATATGGTATAATCATATAGAGTAATTTAGTTAATGATACCAAAATATTGGTCCAATTAGCAACCGGATGGATTAATTTAGCTATTTATCGCACAGATTAATTTAATAAGAGAGATTATATCAATGTAATTACCAACCACATAGAAGGTTGCAGTTAGTGATGGCCTACAATAATTCATTAAGCAATTGTATAAATTAACTAGTTACCAATCACATTGATTTACATCATTGGCAATAGCATAGATTAATCAAACTAGTAATCAAAGATATTAATTAATCCAATAAGAGATATTATAGATTAATCTAGCCACCGACCACCTAGAACATTATAGGTAGTAATCGTATAGATTAATCTATTCTATTCTATAAATCAATCTATACTAATACATATATTAATAGTTAGTGGTCGCATAGATTAGTTACACTAATCTAATTACAATATCAGCTGTACCAATTATATAGGCCCATACCTATGCTATCATATTCTTGGTTCTGTTTTTTAATGGCGTTAATTATCTTTTCATCTACTCTCATACAGGGTGAATATTTGGCACCCTGCAAACCAATAACATCATAGTTAGCATGTATATATGATATGAATGTGCGTCGCAATCCATTATCAAATATGTACCATAGTACTACATTATGATGGTATCATCGTAGGTGAATATGATATTATGATAGTAGGGTAGTATATTAGCATTATAGTATGATAATAGTATAGTTGGGTATTATAATGGCATAATAATATAATAATATGATAGTATAATAGCGTAATGGTATAATAGTACAACAGCATATATATCATACAAAAATCGTATATAAACTATATATATAAAATTCAAAAAAACAATTTCAACAAAATTTCAACATAAACCCCTACCAGTTCAATAATAGTAAAGGTATCAGGTCCTATCCACATATTTTCAGCCTTTTGATATGTAATTTCCTGGGGGGCACTAAGACCAAATACCTACAATGATTGGACTATTAGTTTTTAATTTTAAAAGCTCTGTATGTTTCTCTTTTGATTTGTTAACTTATATAACTTAAAACTTAAAACTAATTTTAAAGTTGATTTTCCATTTGCTTTTATATATAATTTTATTTTAACATGTTGTCATACATTGGCTATTAAGTCATAATTTTATACTCTAATTTACAAATTTAATTACATAATCGTCCGTATCGATTCGTTGTATTACTCTATATATCTATCAGCATATACATTAATATCTTTATATATTAGCTACCACCTTTACCAATATAATTACTTGTATATTAATTTATGCATTTAGTAATATAATTATTTATATTTTAATTGATGTATACTAAAATATATACCATTCCATAAATAAGAATATATACAGGTTTATTGACGTTTATACATGCGTCACACATACATGTCAAAACTACTGAGAATGCATACATACATACATATATACATATACATATGCTATATCCTTTCTTACCCTACCTTTATATTTACGCTCGTTGTACTCACACCCACTCCTATCTTCTCTATCCCTCTATTAAATCCTATCTCCATAGCTAAACACGCTGCCATAGCTAATAGACTGATGTAGTTAAACCACGGTCTAAACACTGGTTCTTGGGCTGTGTGTAATTATAAATTTTAATAGTTATAAATTAAAAGAAAATTTTCAATTAAATATATATATAGAAAAATTATCAATAAGTAGAATAATAAAAATATATAAAATGTATAAATATATAGAACTTCACAACATATATTGAAGAGAGCGGGGTATGTATAAGTATAGGTATAGGTATAGGTATAACTGTAGCTGTATATATAGTGGATGAATATATGTGCATTTTGTTTTTAGATAGACTATAAACATATGTACCTTAACTATATATAATATACATAATACACGTACACAAAGATAAAGAAAAGAGCAGCCCTATGGTGGATTTACCTAGTTTTCGTGCAGTATATGGATCTACTGTCTTTAGTTTTTGCCCCTGTGTAATAGCATTGTATTAGGGTACCATATGAGTATGATGGTATGATAGTATGATATGATGGTAATATGTTATATATTTTCATATTATATAACGTAATACAATACAATATAGCAATATAATATAACACAATATAATATAATATAATATAATATAATAAAGTACAATGTATCATAGCATAACAGAACATATAATATAATATAATACATATGCATAGACATTTGATAAAATTATGTAAGAGTTTGCGTGTTTATAACATAATAATATAACAAATACATTTTATCACAAGATTTTATGTTATGCCGTATTATGGTATATTGTGTAAAATAAAAGATATAAGCATCAACAATATAATAATAATAATAATAATAAATTTTATTATTATCATCAATATAGGTAGACAAAGTGCTAAATATGTAGAGGTGATATAATAATAACAAAAAACTCTATTATATACATACTTGTCTATTTCTCATAAACGGAAGGTTACGGATAGGGGGTGCATATTTCAAATCCCTGCCCACTAATATACAAACATATTAGTATGCTAAATGGTTATTAATTAATTAATTAACAAACATGTACTATGGTACAAATGCCAGTGCGATAAGTATATATTTATTGGCTAATTATCAAGGCTTTATTACTATCATGCCGAAATATCTGTATATAGTTAATTAATAAAGATTTACGCCAATAGACAAAAATACAAAAATATTTGGATGCTAATTAGCATTTAATTAATTAATTAACAAGGCTTTGTACTGTGGTATAGATATACCTGCATGATAATTAACTAAAACATTAACTATTTGGCAGTACCTTATACTATAATACAGATATATCTATATAATTACCAACGTTTTATAATATACTGTATCCACAACACCTTGTTCCCATTGATTAGTCAATAGTTTAAGGCAGGCTTTCTATATATATATCAGAGTATTAAATGGAATATAATACACGCTAGTCAATAAGTAATGTATTGCTTCTATCTATATATGATTATATGCTACTTTATGTAACACATATATATATCATGCATATATTATGTGTAAGTATGTATATGTATAATCATCCAATAATAGGACTCCTTACTGGTCACTCGTTGGCGCAATGTCATGCCTTCCCGCTTTCCCCCTGGAGGTGTTATTCTATTATTACAAATAAAATTGGGCGAGGGTGATTGGAAGATTATTGTGTGTAGTCCTTTTAATTCATTTTTAATTATCTCATTTCTCTTTATTATTACTTATTTAGTAGTACCCACACAGATATTATAAAAAGAAAAAATTGGTGCAGTTTTACATATATATACACAGGTCCGAGAAATATAATGTATTGCTATTCTGAGTAGAGTAGTAATATTAATAGTAATAGTAATAATAATAATAATAATAATTATTATTATAATAATAATATGCACTATAGTGTAGTAGCAAATAATTGGTATAGTATCTAGTACGCATTAATACAACTCTATCACATCTGTGATATTGATATTAGTTTGAATACTCCAATTACCTCCTTTCTCTGAATAAGCATTCAATGCACCTTGATGATGCGATCCATTCTCTTCATTATTATCTCCGAACCAATCAGCAAAAAGATAGTGCTTTGGTGGTTTTGGAGTTTTCCGTGGTTTTTCGGTTCCAGGACGTGATGTAGAGGAATTGATTGGCTGTATATTGTTATCTTGTATAGACTCGGTGCATATGTGTGCCCCTGTACTATTAGCTGTGAATGCTGCTGGTACTCCGATAGATTGTGTGTGTGTGCCGTCATCTATTCTTGATCTATCTTCATGGTTGTTTTCTGTAAACCAAACATAGATATCAAAAATACAATTTAATCGGGTTTTTTATATACATTAGAATGCATACAAACATACACATATACAAACATATGTGCAAACGGTTAGCAATCAATCCTTTTTAGAAAAATAATATACCCAGTACTATTGGTTGTATAAAAACCCAACATGTCAAAAATGACAATGCTTAAACGTAACTAGATAAGCATTCAAACCCAATTCAAGACAAAGATTTTAAACTTACCTAACATCCGTGTCCTATTTCGAGTCTCGGAGGACATTAATAAATCCCTAGACTCATACTGGTTACTGTCTACATCATTATCCCCAGAGACGCCTGCCATAGTTTCCCCTAGCCTAAATACAACGTAAAATACATCGATTAATACAATGTTCTACACAAAAAAAAACCTTTATTAGCTATATATATATTAGAATATAGAGTAGCCGATATATTATTATTGTAAATATATAGGTGTTATATTGCAATAAATAAAATAAAATACTGGATTCATTTCGGAGTAGAAATGATTGTAATGCGTATAAATAATCTAAGTATAGTTGCTTTAAGTTATTGTAAAACCTATTTATGTTAAAATATTTTCATCCATTTTTCTACATGTATGTACACAAATAAATAAATATGTGATTGCTATTTTTGTTAGTTTATATCTCTTATATCTTCTGAGCTCATTTGACTGATTATATATTAAAATAAATTTATATATTTTTAAAAGTAATATATAAATGAAACAGGATATGTATAGGTTAGACTGTATAAAAATACAGGTGTATATATATGGTTACCTATTGCCTTACGAAAAAGATAAAACTAAAATAGTTTTAATATACTATAACACTTTCATATGTTTTATTTCAAGATGTTTACAAAAACATTTAGCCTTATTGTACCATCATTGATTGCATATGTTAGCTAAAATAGCAAATATATATTGGTGCAATGTCATAACAATATACAAGAGAATACACCCAAAAAATCATATATAAATGGAAGGTGGGCTAGAATATCAGAGCGTTTACGTCTATATATAATTATATGTAATTGTACGTAATTTTATGTAAATGTATATATGGTAATATATGGTATTCATCCATTTAAATTCATATACCCATGCAAGCATAGGAATAGATCTTTAATATACAAAATTTCCCTTTTTTATCAAAAGGTTATATCACAACCCTGCGGTATAGGCTATATGCAAGTATAACTGAACTAGTCTGTGTATATGTGAATGTGTTTGTATAAAAATATTATTGTCAATTTAGTGGTGTAATATGATTTAAAAACTTCAATACTTTGATATAGGAATGAGTTTGAGAAAGTGTAATACAAAGTTGTACGTATGTAAATAAACGTGTATGTATGTATGCATGTATGTCTGTAGCTATAGGGTGATACTATCGACTATTATAGTACTAAGATGCATACAAAAAGTATCATGTGCGTCGACTTACATGTACCTTGGGGCAAGCATATACGTGTTTTTAAAATCATTGTGTGCATTGTATGACTGTGCTCTAGTTGAGTCAAAGTTTGTTAAAAGACGTGCATCATAATAAGGCATAAAAAGCCTTAAGGATGTCTTTTAACACTTGTTTATTCACCTCTTTTCACATTATAACCATACAAATCTTATTAGGTAGGAAGTTATCTAATAAAATAGGATTCAGACAGACAACTTGCCTTTATGGACTGTGCAAGGTAAAATATTCCTAACTATTTCCTCAGGAGAGGAGAAGGGTCAAAGTGGTAGGAGCATTAAAAATAAAAATAAAACCTAAAAGATTGTATGATGCAGGAAACAGAGCCTTTTTATTATTAGAAGGTATATAAGGGTTTAATTACTAAAAAAAATAGTTGACGTTAAAAAACGAGTTATATATAATTAGAGTTGCTGACGTTATATAAGATTACCTCTAGATATTGTAGATTAAAATCATTTTTTGTACGTACTGTTTGTGTACGCTTCAAGAATTATTTATTTAAAAATGAAATAGATCATATATCACTGGCGATTGATTGGTTCATTAAATCCTGGTCAATAAAAAAAGTTCAGATAAGTTAGAATTGTTGTTTTTCATTGGATTATATTTGCTAAAATGGTACAAAATATAAGGTAAACATGCCGTCTATTATTACTATTATTACTATTATTACTACTACTATTATTATTACTACTATTACCTACTATTACTACTATTATTATTATTACTATTATTATTACTACTAATACTGCTATTATTATTAATATTATTATTACTCCTATTACTACTATCATTATTCTCATATCAGGTGGCGGACTATAGTATAAACAAAACTAGAAACCTCATCTCAACCACCAATCACATACTGATTAATTTATACCGTTCTAAACATTATGTGGAGATTGATTTTCGATTCAACTGTATACCCAATACAATATGGTCTACAGGATTAATGTTAATTTAAATCACTGCTACATAGGCTTGATAGATAGTCTCTACTACTTGATTAATAGCAGATAATAAATAATAAAGAAATATGGGATCATTGTAAGGTACTACAAAGGTTCCAACAAATTCATAATAATAATAATGGGCCAATATATCAAAGATTTAATTTATAACTATTGTTCTTCTTTGGGTCGGTAACGATCTGTTACAATCCCGTTTGTTATTTAGATTCATTTATTAATAATCTAATATTGTACGAAGTTATCAGACTACCCAATGCAATCTCCAAGGATTGCTGTGTATGTGTGTCAACACGTGGGTCTCACTGTAATTGGGAAGGTTTCTCTTATTTATAAGTTAATTGAAGAAAGCTACTTAGTAGCTAATGTAGTTCATCATATTATAAACTATTCTTAATATTTTAAAATACAGGTAGATGGTATACTAACTGCAATTAATAATAGTAGCTCTGACCTAATAAACTAATATTAGAATATTGTTTTATGTTCGAATGTATTAACACAGTACAATAACATATACCTAGTTCTGATACACGACACGAGTAAAACAAATAATAATAAGAACAAACCAATAGACAAGCAAATTTAAGGTATAATTGTTGTTTTTCATTGGGCTATATTAACATGGTAGTATGTATCCAGTTCTGATGCAAGAAATGAGATAAAAAGCACTAATAATTATTATGACCCAATAGCCAATAGCTTTAAAATATAACTACTGATTTAGTTGGATCACATGAAGATTTTAAAATAAAAGTTAGCCATTGCTGATGTAGGAAAAAAAGTTAATAATTCGAATTATGAGACAGACATTAGCCTTAGCCAGTAAGTTTAATAGGAGCGGGTAAAATTAACCACATTAGCATTTTAGCAGTAACTATTATATCCAATTAAAACAATTGTTACATTTTAAAGCTGCTTTGAACTATATGCATTCAATACTTCGTAGATAAAATAAAGAAAGGCAAATATAGGTGTATATGAAGTTGGGAAAAGATATAAATACTTACTTTGCATATGGTAGGATAAGATAACTATGTTTTGATATATTTGGAAGAAATTAAAATTAAAATGAAAGGAATCTTGGTTGTCATGCAGTGTGTGCTTTTCAGTGCATTCTTCGCATTAACAAGCACCCAAGCCATAAATACAACTCTTAGTTCAGTTGATAATAACTACAGTGTGTTTAGTACAACAGAGTCTATGGTCACTGTGACAGATAATGAGAACGATATAAAGATATTAACAGACAAAGCGGAAACAGTAGAGGATGTTGATGTTTCTAGTTTGAAGGCTTTAAAGGAAAGTGTAGAAAGCACTGATAATGAGACGGCGCTTCAGAAGAATGAGACAACAACAGAGGCAGTATTGACGCACATGGATGCTCAATTGGTGTGTAAAGATAATCCCCTTCAGTCATATCTTTTTTCTTTCATGTAGCAACTTTCGTTATCAATAATATTACCAGTGCACTCATCGTTGTCCAATTTAATAGTGATATGCAAATTGACTGTGAAAAAGATGTGAGGAGAGACAGAAAAAGAAAAGGAGTAAGAGATTTAAGATAGGGGCAGGAGCAAACAAAGAGAAATATTTATTAATGAAAGAGAAACAACATACGTATGATATGATATGATATAGTCTAAAACGAGAACTTTAGAGAAAGAGGTGAAGTTACAATGATATATGGGATATATTGTATAGTGCATGGTGATATGTAGTGAAAAGTATATAGGTGAGGTTAATTGTCTCATGAACCATGTAATGTTTGAGTATATAGTCAATTACTATTTGCTTGAGCTGGTTTTTTGTGTTTATATACGTACGGTATTTATATGTATATGTATATGTATATCGTTGCAGTTTAGATTTCACGCTATGAAGCTCCCTATCAACCTTTTCTCTCCTTATACATATATTTTGTGCATAAAATTATCATCTAGATATACGAAGATAGTTTTGTCTAATCTGGTTTCAAAATTAAATGAAAAGAAAAATAAGCTAACAATTAAAGGGGTAATCATGCAACTAAATATAACATCCTTGATTCTATACTAATATATATATATATATATAATGCTAAATTATATTATATATTATACTATCTTGCTTCGCTATATGTTATCCTAAATACACACACCTTCAACTGTACCTACGTTAATAGAGTAATAAAATAAATTGACGCCTACATAGCCTGCCCTTTCCCTTGTGTTGTATAATATTACTAGGAATTGTATACACTACTTGATTTTATATAGAAAATAAAGGAAAGAAGGTAAACTACCGTGGTGGGTAAGCTATGTTGCAGACCATTTTGCTATTTAAAATTAGTGGAGAGTATGTGTGATATTACTCATTTTAAAATTGATAATAATAATATGAATGATATGTTCTTTTTATTTTTTTCTTTCTTTACCTTTTTATTCACCCTTCTCTTTCTCTCCTTCTCCTTTTCTCTTTCACTTTCTTTTTTTCCTTCTCCCTGCTCTAGCTATATAACAACACACATTTAATAGAAGTGAACTCGACCGAACTAAAGACTGCTTTACAAGGAGCCGAGGCCAATGGTACTTACACGCTATTACTCATCTATGCAAGGTATGTTAGTAGCAATAGTAGTAACAGAAAGATAAAGAGTATATCTATACAGTATATAGTATGTAGATTTTTATATATACCGCTAGCACCTCTTATTTGCCTCGTATTTTTCTGTGTAAGTATATATTATGTCATAATACTTGCACGCTATTACTCCTTCGTGCAAGGTATGTGAATAGTAATAGTAGTAGCAGAAAATTAAAGGGAAAGTTTGTGTAGTATATAATATGATGTAGATATATAGTGCATCTTGTTTATCTTATATTTTTATGTGCAAGTATGCATTAGGTTGTCATGTATTTATTCTTTGAGATTTATACCATTTTTTCACATGCTGTGTTTTATATATTCCTCATCACCTCCTTCTAATCTCTCTTATTGTCCATATTTTTAATTTATAATCCTATACGTCGATTGGGTTGGTCAATGTAAATTTATACATAGCAACAATCTTTAATATTTCAAAGAAAATATTGTACAATATTGCATTTAACAAGCTAATAATTCCAGCATACCACTGTATACCACTATGACACTTACCTATAAAATCTATATTAGGCATATAAAAAGTTCATATAAGGTATACCTGTGTGCTGGAGAAAATACAACATCCATTCTCATTTTATATTTCCGATTATCTCTTTGAATGTCTTTCACTCTAATTCTATCACCTTCAGACCAATCATCTTTAACAATTTTAACAACCAATGTAACAACAAAAATAACGTTGTGGTCATAATATTTATGCATTTATGTGCTGTATAATTAACATCAATTGAAAATTATTAGCTACATACCATTGTATATTTTTTATTTTTTATTTTAATTTTAATCTCAATATACTTAACGAACTACAAGACATTGCAATATACAACGTTGATGTTGTATACCTCTAATTGTATTTAATTACAGGTGGTGTGTATTCAGCTGTGAGTTCTATCCTGTATACCAAGCTATCTCACGAGGCTATCCTCACCTTCCTACCTTTGCTATGGAGTTTAGTGATCAGGCAGCAATACGGGCATGGGTGTCTGTATCCGGCCTACCTACTATTTTCTTGTTTAAGGGTATGTTACACTAATACGGTAATAATATGATATAGATATTATATTAATATAGTAATTATATGTATCGTTTGTAATGGATTATGCATGTACGTTTGTTATTCCTTCTGTATTTTGAATATTTCTTCTTGTTAATGTACTATCCTGCATCCCTTTTTGAAGTTTATATATATAATTTCGCCATTGTTTACTCTATCTTTTTTTTCTCAGTTTCCGCTCTCACACGTATATGAATACTATAAACCACAAGACCATACTCAAAATATTCTAAGGACAGTGTCACCTAGGTGTTTACATTCACAGTTCATTAGAATTTTTGAATCTCTCAAATGGCAGCATTGATTTACCCGAACTAGTAAAACCGGTCGCCAAACCAATTTACTAGAGTGAAGATTGTAAATATATTTATTTAATAGATATTAATATATATGAATTGATATGTTTAATAGACTCATTTTATCACTAACTATTCCTTTGCCTTACCCTCTTTTTAGGTGCTACCATTGTTGACAGATATCATGGCGATCGATCGTTAAAAGATGTCTCAAAGTGGATTACACAGCACGTTGCCCTGAACATTACAGAGGGGGTGGAGGTTACAGATGAGCCGTTGACCCTGCTCAAGCAAGAAGACTACACTGTTTACTATGCAATGGGAGCCCTTATATTTATTGCTACTGTGAACACACTTATTAAGTCAGAGGGAATACATGGTTTGATGACTCCAGATTTGAAATTGGATTAATAGAAAAGAAAAAAAGAGAAACTGCTTTCATTTTTAGTTTACAGTTTCGATGGTTGTGTGTATATTTACGATGTATTCAGAGTCAAGAATATAAATATTAAATAATTATAGCGATATAAAAAAATACATGAATTAATTAAATATTCCTGTTTAAACATAAAGTAAAGCAAGATATCTCTATTCTGTCCTACTATAGCATGCATAATTCAGTATGTCCGCCTTTTCATAAATAGAAAACTATATCCTCAAATTGTAATACCACAATCTTGTGCATCAAATTAATATTTGTACGGAGTCGGTATATAAAATGATGCATTTATTTCTAAGAATTGACATACTTGATTACAAAATAAACATAATGTTAAAAATATTTTTTTATATAGCTATAATTATTTTATAATATTTTCAATTTCTACCGCATATTTTCTTGTATAGTTCGTAGTCAATATCTAAACTTCGTTGCATATATTTTTAGAGATCTGAATTTTGAACATAATAGTACAATCTGGAAATCAGTACTATAAAACTTGGCCTATATATGGATTAATTAATTAACAGCTTAAAATAAATTATTGATGACTGACTATTTTGGCCAACCTTTTATATTTATCTATTTGATAATTACCTATTGAATAACTCGAATTCACGATAGATAGTTAAAATTCTTGAATTTTACTATCAGAATTTTAGGAGTCCAGGGTTTAGAGTTTATTAGGTCTAGGTTAAGATTTTTTATCAAAACCGGCGGACTTATATGCAAATACTATCTGATCACAACTTAGAGATTATCCTATAGATTTTCTAATGATATGTGTTTAGTAGAACCGTAATGATTTAGACAATCTATATACAATAGTAGTTGCCTGCAGTATTCATTAGGAGGGTCCAGACGCCTTAAAGTGGGTATAAATAAAGGGGTGGTTAACCTAGTTCCGATGATCTAAGACTAACATTGGTCCTTTACTGAGAGTGGTGTTAGTGTTATCTCTGGGGGATAACAACTCCTCGTATTGTGCATATTTGATAAAATTAAAAAGAGGTTCTAAAAAATAAAAAGGGTAACCATGGCCTAGTAGACTTTGTAGAAAGAATAATCTATCTTGTTTAAAAGAAGCAAAAGTGAAATCGTTGCATAACAAACGAGATAGCTCACCAGTTATGAAGCTTTTCTTATTGTGCTTCAGATGAAAACTAGAAAAGTGGGTATTGATAAATGTTTTGAGGCTTTCTAGATGTAGCCATGGAGCATCTGCCTTTCCTAATTTTGCTGCTTAAATCCAAAAATACACCCGTGTTAGAAAGTTTTTCCCAGCTAACATGAGTTAATTCCAAAAGTTGATTATACTGTTTCATAATTCGAGTTGCATCATTCCTACTATGGGGAATAAAGAAAATATCCCCAATATATCTTCTATAAACAAATGTTGGCATATACTACAGAAAAAGAAAAACCCGTACAAGTCACATTAATTTGTAACCAAATACGATTCTCAAACTTTACAACCTTGTTATATAAGATAAATATAACTAAGAAAAAAAATGAAATTCTGATATATACTGTCACATTCTGGCAGATACGTAGTTATAAACCAACTCATAGCTGTTATTCCTTGTACCGTGCAGATGTTTGGGTAAAGTGACGTGACGTTTCCAATGCAAAGAAGGTCAATTACTGCAGAAGAAAGCGCTACCAATTCAATGATGAGTGGGGGTGTCCTTAAGTACATGTGATATTTTGGATACCAGTCTTGCAAAACGGAGGCAAGAAAGATGGAAAACGGAGCTGTAACCCAAGAGTGAGCTGCTGCAATAGGACGGAGTGCCCATGGTTTCTTATGTATTTTATGGCTGTGTAGCCAAATAAAAATATATTTGCTGCATTCTTGCCAATGTTTGTACAAAACACAATCTGGTGACTCTTTAGAGTAAATAAGTGGCTAGAAAAACAAACTGTTGCTCTAAAGCTTTGGATTTTCGTCGAATTCTAGTAAAGACATGGTTGTCTGATGCAGTTTCCCAATCAACACTGTGTCCCCAATATATGTGTAGGTGGAACTGTCCGATAGTAATTGCAATATCAGAGCTTGACAATCTTGTTTAAGTAAGATTGCTGTTCCTACATTTTTGTCCGCACTTTTGATAATAAGGTGTGGAGATAATTCATTTAATCCTTGATTATTGTGCGCCGAGTCTTAGGTAGATTCCGATGTGGGCTATGCCTCCTATGGGAAAAGGAAGTGACAGTTAAGCCTACATAACAAATCCATTCCAGAACGTCATCTAGAGGGAGGACTATGAATTTCTTTCTTGACTCAGGGTAATCCGGATCTGGGTCGAAACCACTGGGTTGAAAAAGCTTTTTGGATACTCTATCGGGTACAAAACCTTCAGGGTTTGATCCAAAGAAGTAATATCATCGTACTCTACGACGGAAGGCCATGCATTCTTTCCTAAGTGTAGGGTGGTGGACCGTTTTATTGGTAGAAATAAAATTAAGCCCTTTTAGCAATAATTGATTTCAAACTAAAGCAATTAATGCTAAATGGGCTTAACCTGAAAGAAAACATGGTTAAAAATACGTTAGAATATGATGAGAAAGAGAAAGAGGAAGATTTTCGCTCTATGTTAATAATAAATTATGAATTATAAATAGTAAATAATTGAGCGACTATTTTGATACATAATACGTATAGTCAATTACTATAATAAAAAGTGAAACTAACAGATTGGACAAAATCAATAATGTATATATATATACATGTACATAAATTTAAAGTATTACACTTGAAAAGAATACAAGCTATACTGTTTGCCCGTACTTGCCCGTTGTTATAATTAACCAATAATATAGATTAATTAAGTTTAGCGCAAACTATGTAAACTATGATTGGTCAATAAATAAATTGGCGGACTTTTAAAATGGATATGAAAAAAGATCTGAAATTGAAATAAGTAGTTCAAACGCGTTATAACGGGCGGTATAGTTTGTATGTATAGTTAGTTATACAGTTATATTTTTTGTTGTTCATCTTCGCAAACAACAAAGACATAGAAGGAATTCTCTATATACATACACCCACTGCACCAATAAAATATATTTATACCATTTTAAAAAGAAAAGATATAAACAGATTTAAATATAACACATAGAAGCGTTTTCGTTACGCTTTTGCAGTCATGTTTATTGTAGAGATATACATTGATGGATTCAAATCCTACCCCACACGTACCGTTGTGGGACCTTTTAATTCTCATTTTAATGCTATAACGGGTGCAAACGGTTCGGGCAAGTCGAACATACTTGATGCCATTTGTTTTGCCATGGGAATATCCAACCTTCAGCAGGTAGGGTAGATATATACATGTGTAATGAAACATGACTGTACACAACTTTTTCGTTGTTTACTTTGAGAGATGGGGTTTTCATTCTTTATCTCTAGCTATTGTAATGCTTGGACTTAGTTAAATCTGCTTTTATAGGTTCAACTGTAATTTGTTATATTACCTTGTGCCTTGATATTTTTCAAATTTCCTCAATGCACTTAACAATTAATCAAGAAATAGAAATTAGTTATTGTCTAGAAGTAAAAACTTGTTAAGATCTTGCAAGTTTTAGTGTATACCATAGAGCTATAGTACATATATAGTCATTGATCTATGATTAATTTTTATGCTTGTTATATTAACTTACGAATAATAAATTTTGAAATAAAAATCATATTTAAATACCATAAATTATTATCAATTTGTCTCATTACTAGGATAATCATGTCTGTTAATTATACAATAATGTATATTATGTTATAGAATATTAATTAAGGTAATTTGGGGTGTGTCAAATAGTTCTATATTATAATTGTATAATAATTATTGAATATAGTAATAGGCATGTTATAGGAGTATTTTAGGGTGTGAGGTAGAGTTGATGTCTTGATGTATTACAGTAT
>NAOQ01000337.1:41541-53795 GCA_002751075.1 Ichthyophonus hoferi
GCTAAGATGGTAGGCTATATCAGTGTGTGCATTTCATTGATTATAGTCATATAGCTCCCTTTCTATATAAAATAATAGTTGCTCAATTTCATGATAATCACAAAGCCCTTTTAAACTCCATCAAGCACCAATGAAATGTTCACAATAATATTTTATAAATGGGATCACTTAATCCCATTGGCTTAATCTCTTATCACATTAACCATGAATGCATCGTTTCTATGTTCCCCACAGTACAATATAATATAGATACTAACCCTGCTTTATCCAATCAGCCCCTAAACCATCGTCATAATGACACTATAGTCCGATTAATACTAGACAGTCTATTTACGCAGTCTTTATTGAATACCATTACCTTCCTACCCTCTTATACCTTTACTTAAAATTACCAGCCAGTACTTCAGTAAATTATTCATTTTAATTTGAATTTTTTGATGGGCTCTTTCAAGTTATTATATTTTAAAGTGCTAATACTCTATTATGAAAGGTTGTAGATTCTTTAGGGTTTTGATATTTCTAGCATAAAAGCGTTCTTTCTTTCTAGAATTATCATATATCACTCACTATTTCTTAAGCATAAAAAAACTTAAAAGCTAACAAATAAACTTATTGAATAAGATTTCAAAGCCTATTCAGCCATAGTAGCTCTCTACAATAAACCACCTACCTGATGACGATAGTTATACCACTCTTCACTACCTGCCACAAGAACAGCCCAATTATCACCCTTCGCAGCAGGCCTGGGCTTTAGGAATGTGGGACCGGTCAGGAAGTCAATGAAGTTTTTCACTACGGTCAAATTGAAGGCCTGACATACCGTGGCTAAAGAAAATAAAAGCAACAGAGACCTCATGTTTCAATTTTGAAGAAGGATTGGAAAGATGCAGTTGGATGGGCCTCTTTTATAGCTGACCAGGGGTATTGACATGTTAGAACTAAGAGTATACAGTAGGTTGTATTAACAAAAAGCATACCTTCATCCGCAACAACTAGATATATAGATGGAAAGAGAGAGGAGAGGGAATATTTGAAAGTGTGGATAAATAGTTGTGGAATATACCTTGAGAGGCAACAGA
Source organism: Ichthyophonus hoferi (assembly GCA_002751075.1). NCBI lineage: Eukaryota > Ichthyosporea > Ichthyophonida > Ichthyophonidae > Ichthyophonus > Ichthyophonus hoferi. Next base: position 42,621 of record NAOQ01000337.1, read on the forward strand.
GAGAAACAGTCAAGTACAGCCTGTTGAAGTGTAAAGATCTGGATGTGAACAAGAAGTAATGTGATGTCCAGAGGTCAAGGTGTGTCAAGACGCTTCAACGCAAACTTGATAATATTATTCCTATTATTATTATGTTGTTATTGTTGTTTCTAATTAGATATGAACAAGAACATATTTATATGTATTCTTATCTTATCTCATTATGTTAATGAATGACATTATTTTCCTATTTGTTACAAAAAAAAACCAAATAATAAACAGAGTAGGCCGACCGCTAGGGCTGTAAGATTATTGCAATTAGATTATACGTATGAATTTTCTAGGGGGGGTCTAAAATTAAAATTTCGGTATTAATTAGAGTACGTATATTATGTAATTATACTTTTGCCCAGTTAGACTAATTAATTATCCTTGGGTTAATAGAGCTTTTCTCATTGGTGGGATAAGATGAATTTCTCCGGTGTAATTAAAATTAACGGTGTATATTACATATATAATTAAAGGCAAAGTACTTTTGCTTTTGTGTGCGTTTACGAGAAATTTGGATTTTTCTGTTTATACCGCATATGTATAAGCGGACCCTTTATTATTGATTTTTGATTGTTGTTTTCTTTAATACTTCGTTTTGCAGTGGATGTTCTTTGTTTGTTAACGCTGTTCAATAATCTCAATGAAACTAATCATAAATATTCTTATTGACTATTGACTATAAATATTCTTATTAACTGTAATTGAATATAATTGTTATGCTAAATGGTACAAATTTTTATATAGAGAAAAACCATTGTAATTCTTTTAATATTGTTAAATTCATGCCCCTGTCTACCTTATCTAGGTCGCCATACCCCTTTATGAGTCTTGATAGATATAGATAGATATAGATACGAAGTTTTATCTTTTTTTCTTTAACAAGAGTACTTAACACTTGGTTGTCTTTATATATGTTAAAATTGATATTTATCAACATGTACTGCATCGCCTTGTAATAGCTATGTACGATGCTACCTTGTTCAAGTGTACTATCATTATAATTATGATAGCTAGAGTAAGTCTTCAGCCAAAGCCTGAACTAGGATAATATATGTTTTTAACTATTAATTACAACTTAATAAGTAGGGCTAAAAGTTAAGGGCCGTCTTAAAGGTCATTTAGTATATTTAAATAATCTACCGAGCTCCCGTTAGAGGTTATGCAAAAGTCAACAAGTTATTCTTTTGCTTAGCTCTATTATAGTTAAGCACTCTTAATTATATAATTAGTGTATATATGGACTTTAATCTGGACCCGCTTTTAATAGTTACTATACAATAATAAAAGGTGCGAGTGCATGTATTATTTGTGACGCTAAATAAAAAAACACGAGTCTTTACCTACGGAACATGCCAATAGTGTCAAACAGAAGACAATCGCTACCACTACCCCTAGAAGCAGACAATACCTAGGCATCAAGAAACAACTACCTATGTGTGTAAGTGTGATTAAACCCGAGGGATATCCAACCCTTTCAATAACTGCGGGACCAGGTCACCTGTGACATCACATACTCTAAAAGGCCTGGCAGTAAAAGATGTTTATCTGCCACTGTCACTCAACTTATAGTTCTTGTTTCTTCAGCTTAATCACATTTACAATATAATTACAACAATATTAATATTGTCCTAAATGAGCATTTTAACTTGGCCAATTGAGCCACGATATAAAACAAAGTCACCACTGAAGAGTGAATAACCAATCATATTATATAAAAGAGTAATTAACAGTAATTAACAGACCATTGTCCCAGGCTCTGTCTTCTGTATATTTAAAGCTTGCCCATTACCATTATTATTATGTTAAGAGAGAACCATAAAGCACTACTATATGCAAATGTAATTATATAAGAGCATATAGCCATTTATAAAAAATGACACTATCTACATCTACGTATGATCTATATGTGGAAGTATGCATTTAATATTTTGTTTTTAATAGATCGATTACGAAAAAGGAATCATCAATTGCAAATACATTTTGAAATGATGTACTATACCTGGTAGAGTATCTGCAATTAATGGTGATACTGTCAAAAATAAACTTCGTATTGTGCTTGCAATGGTGCCATCTGCTATAGTCTATGTTTAGTTGCCATATATTAAGGGCTTTTACAAGATGTTGTGTTGCCATTGGCAATTACTAAGGAAAAATTTTAAAAGATAATTAAGTGTAGTAGTGTAGCCACCACATTAGGGCAATGTTTGCATTTCATTGGCTAGGCTCTAGTAAGTCGGAATCATTGCCCTCAGATGCGGGCCAGGCTTGACCAATCAGTCCATTACGAAGCATTGTTTTGATACGTCTTTCATCTGCCTTCATCCTTGCTTCTATTGGATCAATCCCCTGTGGAAGAAGGACAGCAAGAGGGTAGTATACAAAGAGAAAGAAAGGATAAAGAGAGTCAAGGAAATAAGTCAAAGAAATAGAACTTAAAAGAAAATTTTAAAATAGAGTGCATGTACGCTTTGGTAAATCATACATACTAAATGAAAAAGACGTGGGAATCACACCATAATTCACTACCAATGAAAGATACCCATAGAGATTTGATCATGAAATATATAGGTTGCTATGGTTACCCAAGTCAATGTCCAAATAGTATTCACTACTATGTAACCTTCTCTGATTTGATGGGTGATTATGGCTTGTGGTCTCAACAGTCATATATATATATATATAATGTTATAATTTACTGTATGATACAATACAAAGCATACAATATCTGTACTATATTAGACTGTACTAGACTGTACTATACTACATATATTAAACCATATAGTTTCTCTGCACTCATTGTTAGACTTATTAGACGTATCATATGATCGTCTGACAATTCTTCCGAGCCTGTATATAAACATATAGCGAGTGAGAGAGAGAGGGGGGGGTGCTGGGTAGAGAGGGAGATAGAGAGAGAAAGAAATAGGATACACTATATATAAGAGTAAATACCTGTGTATGAACTTTATCATAGTGATTTATAAGTGATTGGCGGTGTGCAAATTGGCGCCCACAGTTCTCCTCCTCACATACAAACCTACCTGCCCCCTCATGGTTGACAGAAAAATGGGTAGAGAGGCCAGAGGCCTGGAGATAGGGAGGGGGTGGGTGGGATATGTTATGATATGATAGGATAGAATAGGGTAAGGATATGATATGTGGTATCTTATTGGGGCATATGGTGGGAAATATGTCGCTACAATATATAGAGTGGAGTGAGGTGGAAGAGATACCAATAGCACGCCTAGTTTGTTGCTATCACACTACTTATTATTAAATATAGATGTCATATAGCCCTAGATACGTAATTGGTCATAAACCCTTGTGATATGGTTTACCACACTCCTTCTCATAGGAAATAAGGTCAGTGATTGGTGAGTACATAAAGGGTAATTTCATTGGTAAAAGATCGTATGTTACATATATATCTTTAAGTACAACAATGACTTACTGTGGTATATTTCTTTTTGCACCCCTCGGCCGTACAAGTAAAGATCTCTCGATTGGCTGTATGGATCTTCATGTGTTCTATATATGGTAATGTATAGAGAGATTAGATTGGGTAGGTCTAGTAGGAGAGTAGAAAAATATGCAACACACTCCTATAATAAATAGTGCTAGCCTGTTGCTATTTGTGGGTATTGACGTTATTTGGTGTTTTGTTAAGCATACATTTGTATATAAACATATATATATATATATATATATATATATATAGACAGCTATAAATGTGTTTCTATGAAACGACATCGCCATACATCTCCTTTACCCTGTAAACCTGCAGGCCTATGGAAGGTCTTCTGACAGGTCGGACACGAATGGCCATGCACCATGTTGCGATGACCAATAAGATCTGACCATCTAGTAAAATTTGCTGTGCATCCTTCCTTATCACACTTGTATTCTGATTGAATACTTCCATTAGTATAGTGTACATAGTGTTAGTATATAGTAATTGATGTCGTTGTCTTATTATCATTGCTAGTATGCATGCATTGATGATTATCGTTACTATGGAAACATTAATCCAAGTGCAAAGAGAGAAAAAAAGAAAAGAGAAAATAAGGCAAACAACATACGTGAATATAACCAGAAGAGATAATGCAGTTGTGATGTACAGCAAGAATTTTGATAAGAAAAACTATATAATATATTACAAGCCTACTCTAATGTTAATACCTGTACCCCTATACACTATACGCTATAGAGGACAGAGTGTAGACTATAAACTATATCCTATAGACTATATATTATATGTTATAGACTATATCCTATATACTACATACTATGTACTATAAACTCTACCCTATACCCTACACACTAATACACTATACATCAGGAAAGATCGCTTACCCCTATTATGTGACTTCATATGACGCTCTAATTTAGCCCTAGACATAAGGGAGGCCTGACAACCAGGGTGAAGGCAGATGTAGGGCATAACCCCAGTGTGCTGATATTCATGGGCTCGCAGGAGAGAGTGCTTACTGAAACCTTGATTGCATTCCTCACACTATGAGGGGGTAATACATTGACTGTACGTATGATGCCGGGTGATAAATGGTAGGGATGATTGGCAGGGACAAGGAGGGGGTTGCACAGTCCCACTAGTACAGAGTACACATACATACATACATACATACATAAATACATACATACATACCTACATATATACATACATACATACATGCATCCATGCATACACCTATAGAAAAAAACTTTAATAATTCTTTATATTAGCAAATATTTGACTAAGAAAAATGAGGTAGTGATGTCCCAGTTATCTATCTTTTTCTTCAACTATGTATATGTATATCTATATGTATATGTATATGACACTGTACCTTAAAAGGCAACGTCTTGTTGTGTTGTCGTAGGTGTCTTTTAAGATGATGGCTGACTACATAGGCGGCCTCACATCCTTCTACCGTACACTTATATCTCCTATCTCCTGTATGCTGTCTCATATGTCGCTGTAGATGGCATTTACGGGTAAAGGTATGGTGGCAATCAGGATATTCACACGGAAAAGGCCTCTGGGCAAAATAAAAATATTATTAACAATATATTATTTAAATGTGATATAGTAGGAGTATGTATATATTGCATGGTTGCATAACTAATATGAACACAAGGAGAAGAGTATGATTACTCTATATAAGCGATGTATATCCCGTATAACCCTATATGTAGCTCTCCTCCTACAGCTGTATTATAAATCCCTGCTTACAACAACATCAACCAACCCCTACTTCATTCCTATGAGTAAACTGGTGTTCCTCTAGTCTACAGGGTCGTGTAAAGACCTTGAAGCAGCCTTCATAGCTACAAGTATACTTCTTCTCTCTCGTTCCGGAGCTAGACATAGACCCACACCTTGATCGTGGTCTGCAAATAAACTCATCTTCTCTCTCTCCTACCTCCCTTCCCTCACTCTCTACTTCTCCAATTTCTACAATCTTCCTCCTTAACTCGTTTATTCCATCAATGAAATTACTCTCATGAGAATCAATCCTAACGGAATTTATTCCAACCTCCTTGTTTTTCATCATATTATTTAACCTGGGTTGTGAGGCAAGGGAGGTAATTATTGTAGGACTGGTGCTACGTCTACGTTTTACTCCATTATTTTCCCCTAGTGTAGGTGAGAGATGATCATTCTCAATAATAGTCGACTGTACCATTGTGGTTGCCGTGGCTTTTCTGGTGTGAATACTACAAAAATAGAATATAAAGTTATATTACTTAGCCTTTATGCATATATAGTATCGTGTTGTCCACTGTTGTAGTGACTATTGTTGTGTTACAAAGTGCTGTGCTATATATCTAAAAATATATAGGTAGTGTATGTGTGTAATAATATGTATGCATAGGTTATGTATAGCTATTGGAGGTTACTAATATTATTTGTTATAAGGTAAACTCGAGCTAAGCCAATCTTGTAGATTGTTCCTAATATGTTAGGTTATCCAATTATTGTATTGGACAATCGGTTATAGATCGGTGGAAAATGGAAGTAAGCGCGATTGCATGAAATCTGAACTACAAGATACTTTTGTGTTTTTAATAATATACTTTAGTATCATTTACAAACCCAATGCATATACATATATATAATTAGTCAATAAAATTTTAATTCTTATATCTATGCATAAAAAAAAAACAAGCACCAAGAGCATTTTTGTTATGAAATTATAACTACACAATAAAGGGGAAAAGAATTATGTCTTGTATATTAAATGGGTTTGATGGAATTACACTTTCCATAAGAGAATAAAACTTAATATGGTATATCTCTTACTGCTAATGCACAACTCACAACTATGGCTGGCTTTTAATTTTTTCCATTTAATGCTAAATATTATTATTTTATCTCTAAAATGCAAGGTTTTCAACCAAGAACTGTATAATTATAGAAATGTATACATATTATCTATACATATTATATATTGGCGTTGGCTCTAAGATTAAACTGTCCCTGCCTGTAAACTACACACTAGATTCCACCCACTAGTAACTTTTTAAGCATCTTTTGATGGAAAGGGAAAAGAGGTTGTATTTATACAACGAGCTAGTTTATGGATATTATGACTGATTATTATAGCTAACAGCTTAGCACGGTCAAAGGTTAGATCAATTTCTGTATGCTTTGCATGAATGTTGCTATGCGTAGAGGAATAAAACGAACTATATTGTTGGTACATCTTATTAATAGGTGGAAATCCTAAAAAAATTTATCGAAATAACATACTACAGAATACAACCTAGAAAGAATTTCACTTGCAGTCGACACTGAGGAGTATAAGCGTATCAGACTTCTACTAGAGAGAGGAAGTGGTATCCTTTATGTCTCCTCTAATTCGGTAGCAGAAGTAGGGCATTGATATAAAAGAAAATTATCCTAGCAAATAGTATTCTTTTTATATTAATATGTTCAGTTATTAAATAAGAAATAATGTATAAATATCAGATTATAACTTGTGTTTTTTGTTAAGTTTCCAAGATAACCAAAACTAGCATCCTGCACTTGTTTTTGTACTCGATTGTTTATTATTTCAAGGCGAAATGGATTAGTTGATTCTAATTAGAATCGATGGTGTACTAAATTTTATATATTGTATCAGTCTAAATAAGAAGCAAATATGGCTCTCCTGAGAATATATTAAAATAGTAATTGTATATTCAAATATTGTATACAATAATATTATTAGCAAGTTGTAATCAAAATTATAAACGCGCGTCTAATCCCTAGAGCACGTACGTAACCACGTGTTTATACAAGTTGTTTAAGTTCACGGCATCGACGACGTAATTGGCCCTATTAATAGTAAGCGATTGATTCTAATTGAAACCGATTAACCAATCCCAAGGTGAAAATAATAAAAGACAATCCAGTATACGAGCAAGTGCTGGATGCTAGCTTTGACTATCTTGGAAACTCAAAAAGAACTACAAGTTCTGTTTTTCTGGTATTTATACATTCTTTCTTTTTATTTATGTAGCTGTCAAGATCTTGATAAACTTTGTGAACGCTGGTTATATAGTTGTTGGCCCAGGTTAATATCAGTTGATCTTGTGATAAACACAAGAGATATATATCTTCGTTTTGGAGTTCTACCGAGCTATGTTTTTACTAAGCTATTTTTTAATGATTCTTCAATGAATCATTCTGCTGTTATATATTTTGTTGTATCATAAATCAATATATATAATTTAATACCAATGGCCAACACTATCTAGTAGACTATGGAGAATTCCTGGGCTAGACTTCACTCAACAACATCATGAAGTATACAGCCTAAGACCTGTAGGAGCTGGAACGTTCCGGTCCTGACTTCTTAATTTTTCTAAATTTTAAGCTTGGATCAAGCTTTACATCCCTACAATTGATGGGTTGAGTCTTACGAAAGTTACCTCCCACGGGTTTACCAACGTCATTATGAAGAGATCTACGGTTAGGACCCAAGTAGCCAAGTTAGTATTAGACAAGATGGCCTACCCCCTGACCACCTTATTTACATAACCCTACTAACCAATAAAAAAAATAAAAAATAAGGGGAGTCATTACCTTAACATCTCCAACTGTTCCATTGTGACTACAGCGGGGGTTCCAAGGACAGTCCACACTACTGCCTCATTGCAGCTAGGGGTTGTCAAGGACCCCATGTAGCGATACGTTGGCCCACTACTCAATAGTGTAGTCAGGGACAACGTCAGCCTGACGGAAACAGTGGAAGGCCTAGCGACATCGGTAAAGTTAATTTGTTTAAAGATCTCATTGATGGCAGGATTGGAAGTTTCACCAATCTGCAGGGGGTAATGATGGCAGGAGGGAAGGCAAGTTAATAATAATAATTAGTCCTTCAGGTCCTGTGACTATAGTAGAATCTAATTGGACCAGTGTGTATAAGGGAGGCGGGGGGAATACCTTCAAGAAGACACCAATCACAGCCAGGGCATCTCGTTCCTTAGATTTCAGGGCATCAGTGACACTGTTGTGACCCCGTTTTACATGTACAAGATGCATTTCTCCTGCATATTGCGTCCCATTCACTTGATGCTCAGATCCCTCTCCATTGTTAGTGCCCCAGTGGAAATGTATCTGGACGAGCCTGTCCTGATTGGTCAGCAAAGTGCATGGCAACCAATAAAGCCATCGTAGGTCTAAAATAATATTGGCTGAAAATTATATAATAACAAGCCAATTGGATATAGGTTTTATTACTATGTATTCATAAACCTACAGTAGGGGAAGACGGAAGACCCAGCCTAGTCATTTAGATATGATAGATAGAAAATATAACTATATATAGAGGGATAATAATCATCATAGATATTCTTTGTATAGATAATTGCTTAGACAAATAAAAACTAAACAAAAAGCTAAGCAACTATATAAGGGGAGGGCAAGGGTAGGGGAGGGGTGATATACCACCCCTAGATAGCAATACAACAACATATACACACCTATATGTGTCAGGTAGGTTAGCGCCGCCAATGCGATATCTATTTTTTGGAAGGTTACCATCTTTTACGGCTAGTTCCAGGCCGTGACCATTATTGATTACCTTCCACTCATTCTCTATCTCAGGATAGCGAACCCAGAGAGTCCCTAGTTTTGAAAGCTGTAAAGGGCATATGGTTAGAACCCCAAAACGGGCATGGAGGGGGATAGGTAAAGCAGAAAAAGAAGGCTACAGTAAACACTATAACAACCAGAAAATATATGGCTATTTTACCATAACGGGGGATAGGTAAATAGATAAAAAGGACATATCGAGAAATACAATAGACAGCCTAACATCTGGAAGTAGTTGTTAGCTGGTAACGAGGGTAGTTATTCACCGTTGTATCTTCAAGGTTCACAGGTGATTGGTTCAGGCCAACGTTACAATCCCCACCCCACAACTCCTGATGGTTGTACTCAAACGGACTTTGAGCTAGGGTGCAGCCTACACTGTAAAGGGTCACACCCCACACCGCCCACCACGATATTGCTGGCATCTTCTAGTTTAATAATTAATTATTGATATACAAATAGCTTGGTAGAATTTAACAACTTCTTCGTCTCCCTCTCGTTTAATAAGATGTACTATATAATATAGTTTGATATAATGCGGTGTGATGCAATTAGTATCGGTATATATTCTTTCCGGGCATTTTCCAAGGATCTCTTAGGCTTTGTTAATCTAATCTAATCAATCCAACAAATATAATAGATCTACAAACCAATCATTTTTATATATTAAAATTAGTTATCAGTACTGCAAGTTATTATAATGAAAGCCATCAACACATGTTGCATAATGATACAGAATACATAGAGATTTCTGACTATCCTACTATCGTACTCCGGGTGCTGACGGTGAACTAGACATTACAGTAACAAGGTTACAAGTGGTTTCGTATTTAATGTTATGAGTGCCAAGTTTGCGTGTGTTAGCAAGGATGCCTCGTACGTCATGAGTATGTGTATTCGTGTATATATGCAGAGCACCTCATAGATATCGAATTCGGGTGATAAAACCCGACAATTCTAGTGGGTCATAGTCTGGCAATGCATGCGATCGATCAGATCATGGAATGATTGGCCCGATTTTAGTTGATTGAATTCTTGATGGGTAAGAAGTAGGTAGAGACAAAAGGCGTTCCAATGATCCATATTTGTTTAAAAGGAGAAAGAATACCAAATTACCAAAATAAGGGGTATTCAAGCGTGACCCTTTTCATACACTAAGTACCACTATGCCAAGGCACATTTTATAATTATTAAACAACTCAGTAAGACTTGTCATAGTCAAGTTCAATAACTCGTAAGAGGTCTCGTATAGTCAAATCTTTTAAAGGATCAGCTGGTGAACTAGTCATCAGTGACGTCTGTAACCGTACTCAAGAGCAATTTTCAAATTTGCAAAAACGGCTTCTTAACCAAACCGAAATCTCAAGTTCCTCATATTCTGGAACTTATTTGACCTAAGTTATTATTATTCAATTGTTCAACGATTATATAAAAAATCGCTCTAAACGCCATGTGTATCATCCATCATTCACGGTATGTGATTAAATGCTATCACATATACGAGTGCCTCGAAGCGATATTCCACAACGTTTTAGCCAATGGGAGAATGTTGTAAGATTGTTCGACATGCACAATGAGCGAAGTTCTGGTAACAAGCAAATCATGAAATGATTGGTAATGGTAAATGATTGATGCATTATTAGTTGATTACGATGGTAATCCAAGATAATCATTATAAAAATTGAACCCGCCAATGGTAGAGATCCTCCAACTATCTTTTTCCTGGATGTGATCGTGATCCAGGATATTTTCTTCCATGTTAGTGTTTGTAGACACAAGAATTTCTTGACCATTTAAAATGGTCTTGGACCTAAAGGCTTGGTCAAGGATCCAGAAGCTTGATCCTTGGATGAGGCGCTTCTGACATCAATCTTATTATTGCTTACTGTTGAAGTATCTCAGCTCTCCCAAGTATTCGGCTATATATTTTAGGATGTCTTTCACGAGTACACATACAGTTCATTTGGCATTGTACCTCTAAATATTCAATAGAATTCAAGTATTTAATAAAGTTACAATCAGTTTGTAAGTGTTAAGATTACTTAATTAATTGATTACTATTACGA
>NAOQ01000337.1:54404-70349 GCA_002751075.1 Ichthyophonus hoferi
GGATAGTATTTCCCCCCCACCCCCCAAGGGGTGTCGCAAATGTCTACGACGGGGGCCTTTATTATGGATTTTTTTTTATTTTTTATACTTGTTTGTCAACATATCTTGACTCTAGTTTTGCTATCTTGGCGTAAACAGAGATTCTATTAACAAATCTATCTATCACGTGGTCGACTGGATTGACTATGATCCGACAAGTTTTTATTCAGGATCCAGAGATTTAGTCAGAACCCTTTGATGATGAGCGTTTAATACACAAGCTATTATTATATCATAAGACTTTGTCTTGTTTGTGTGTCGTGGAGTAGGCAGACGCAATGGTAGTGCCTAGTGGAGCACCGTTTATCCCTAGTGATTATAGACAGAAGTGAAAGAGTGCAATCATCATGACTGAGAAAACGAAGGCTTCCGTGGAGCCAAAGAAGAAGATTAGGATGCAATTTTTGTCAAGTAGCAACGACGGAAACCCTAAGATTTTTTTTTTTTTTTTTTTTTGAAAGTTTGGACTTTAACTCTAGAGAACAGGTTGCTCTAGAGTCTATGTCAGTGGACTCTGAGAGTGGCTAAAAATTTGTGAAATCAACAGATTCTGGCACTTACCACCTTCCTGATGTAGTGGAAACAAACAACAATATATCATGTGTTTTTAGAAACCCACATTTTGCTGCAAAATATATGACACCCAAGTTGTCACCGTACAGTTGTACTCTCAATGTCAAAGCCTAGTCTATTCCTTAAAGCTGCAATGTCTGTAATCAGCTGCGTGGTAGCTACTATGTTGACGAATCCACCTTCATTGATGAGACGGCATAAATGGTCTATTTTTTTTTGCAGTTTCTATTTAGCAATGCTCTGGCCAAGAAAACACAGCAACCACTAATACTCTTTGCATCATTGTACCCATTTGTTGAAAAATCAGCATCCGAGTAACCTATGAGGTGGATGAGTCCAGGTCTGTAAACTTTCCTTGTTTGTCCACTATAATCTCTGCCGGGTGGGTGCTTAGGAGATGAAGAGACACATCATAATGTTTCAGGCTCAGCTTGACAGAGTATCTTGCAAGTAATTCTACTCTGAAGCTGGTGTCGGGTCTGCTTCATTTGCTAATCCAATTCCGGCACTTAATCAGGAGGACATATGCAGTTGAATTGCATGACTGTGATGGTTTTCGTCTTTTTCAGATTGTATGTGCTCTACAAAAACGAGTGGGTTTGTTGATCGTTGAAAAGTCATTAACCATGTTTCTTAGTAGTCGTTTTCAATCTTTTTATCATTTCTGCAACATGTGCTTACTGCGAGTGTCAACCATAGGTTGGCTCATGAATGTTAATGGAACCAATCGTAAAACAATACAGTTTACGGAAGACCTCTGAGAGCCACTGGAAGTATCTTATTTTGTCCAAAATGATCAAATACTATTGTATCCTGACTTGATTGCCTGTATAGCTAATTATTTCATTTAATTTGAATGCTCGTGTTCAATTAGATTAGCCAATATATTTGCGTATTTAAGAACGTTCCGAACTTCAGCCAATCTACGTTCATCCGGAGTTGAACGATCTTGCAACAGTATTATTAAACAGGTCAGCAGGACTTGTCATAGGCAGGATACCTGAGCCATATGGTTTCAGGATCTCTACCATTGGCTGGCTCAATTTTGATGAATCACCTTGGATTGCCATCTAGCACCATTAGATCGCACTATTTTCTCAAGCAACACGTAATAATATAGGGGTTTTCGATTCCATCAATAGTAATCGCATAAGATAATCAGTGAGCCTGGCTTCCAAACAGAGCACTGTATTTGGGTAGAGAGACATTATACTTATAGAATAGTATGCGGTTGTTGTATGGTGATCTCCCAGACCTATGCTCTAAATTATGCTTAGTGTTTGAACCACTAATTATGTAGTGCGGCTTGGGCGGATATGTCGAAGCTTGATTGGATTGCTAATTGCCTATCAAATTAACTATTCTGTTTGAAAAATTATTGTTTTCCTAATGTTCGCCAAAGTTTCTGTAAAGTCACGAATATCCAAATTTTTCTCTCTGCAATTATTTTGTAAAATTGAGAGTATGGTAATGCACTTGTCGATTATTTCCTACTCTGGGGCGCTATAATATCTATCCGTATGTAATCAGATGACTATATTTCATAGAACTACAATTCCATTAGTACAGTTAACCTCATTATCGGCATCTAAGGCTTGTACTGCAGAACACAGTAGATGCCGCAATCTTGTCCCGTAAGGCGATAACATTGTCTTATCAAGGCAAAAAAGAAACTGCTCTAAATTCCTTAGGGAAACAATGATAATCTCAAGCGCACACATTTTACTCTGCTGAGTAGCGCCTATAAGGCATTATATAAATTTATAAATATATAATGTATTGCGTCATTAAAATGAAATATAGGATATCGCATCCTATCCTGCACGAATCCCTTTCACATGCAGTACTAACTGCCCCAACAGATGCAGATACCAGCTTTCAACGACATATATAAGCTCCTTTCTATTAAATATGGTTATAAATGTTATTAAATAATTTATTATTATATATATATATATGTATTAAATAGTAATAATTAAGTTTATAATAATGCTATTCTATAGTTTTCTGGGCGTAATGCTAAGATGGTTCCGGTTATTTTTGTCATCCTTGCCCAGTGTTTACTTATCATGCCAGTTAATGTTCAATAGTTATAGAACTTGTGTATTGGTTAACGAATGTCAATCGGTTTTATAAATAGCAACTTTTTGACCAATGATTTACAGTGAGCAACAATATGCAATTAATACAGTTAGATGCACTTAGCACAACATGACTCCATAATTATACTGCCTTTAAAAATGTACTGTACTATGCTTATAAGCAATACCTATAGTAATGTATCCTTTTCCATTACAGTTGTGTATTGTATGCTATGATTTTCGGTGCATTCCTTGATATCACTGTCTTTACTTATCTATCCTAACCATTTTCTTGGCACTACTTTAAATTCTGCATCCTCCTACAGCCAATAGAGTTCCCTTTAATTTTGGGATAGCCAATGGCAGTAGAACGTATTTCATTGGCTCTATGTTCCCTTTTTTGATTCGCGAGACTGGATATTCTATTACCTAATAGGAAATCGTATAAAATAGTTCCTATTCTTACATTTCCCAATAGTAGATTGGTTTACGCTTAATCATGAACGAATAGAAGCCATGCATTACAGATCGTTTATGACGTTATTATGAGTCTGTAAGCGAGGTGTAAAAATGCGACTTAACCTGAAGGCCTATTAGGACAAAGGGCCTCTGATGTATATATAAATAGACCACACTCTATGTTTATATGACACATTGTTTGTTCCAAATATGTGGTAAAATGAGTTAAATATTTATTATTTATTATTTAAATGTTGTACAATCTCTATATTGTAACTTATCAATCCCTACTAAATGCCTATTAGCTACCAACTTTAAGAAAATATAATAGCTGGGCCCAGTCAGATTCAGAATGTGTTGTCCGTTTATGACGGTGGTGTACAAATGTATCAGTAGATAAGTTGTTCATCAGTCCAGTCTAAGCGTGTTAAATTTAGGTGCATTTTAAAAAAAAATACTTATGTAAATTTTGTATCACAGAATAAATAGAGACTTTCATTATATATATATGTCTGTATGGTGGGTATAACCAACTGATTAGAATGTATCAATTATCAATGAATCTTATGTTATCTGTATCTCTACACAAAAAATGCTATATAAGAATTATATTTACTATATAGAACCATGCCCATTGGGGGGTGAGGGCAGTGAGTAATGCTCTAAAAACAGAAGAAATAGACTTGGTTCTAAAATGGAGTCTTGCAGTATGGGCTGCAATCAAATATACGTTTATCTCAATATATATATGAAATAAAATAATACCTATTGCTATATTTTTCACCCTAATATAATATATAGTATTTTTGTAATGATAGAAAAATAGAATCAACCAAAACCCAGCGGTTGATCTTCAATGGAAAGTCCACAGCATTTTGACTCACTGTTGATCCCCGAGGCTTTCATTTTAAGTCGTTTTCCATAATGATTTAGGAGAGTTTCGTTATTGTTATTCACATGTATCTTATTAATTTATCTTTTCAGATTGTTCTGACTACCGCGGTGGTAATAATAAATTTTAGTCTATCATTTTTAACGAGGTTTAACAAAACTTATTTCTTTATGCTGTTGAAGAATATACTTGCGAGTGTAACTTAACATCTAGACATAAACCTAATTACATATTATAGACATTACCATTACCGCTGTAGTGGTCAGAACAATTTGCAAGAGTAAATTGATAAAACGCTAGTAAATAATGATAGCGATACTCCTTTAAATCATAATGTAAAACAACTTAAAAGCGAAGCCTCAGGATTAACGGTTAGTCCAAATGATGTGAAGCCTTCATCGGAAGATCAATCAGTTGAGGTTGATTCTGTTTCTCAATTATTACAGGGTAATGTGCACAGAACACTTCCACTGCACTCCTTTTCTTGCCTCTTGTCCTTGTTCTTGGCGAACGGAGAATGATTTGCAAAGAAGGTCAATAATAAACTACTTGGCGTAGTCTTCGTGTTACCGTGATGACTCCAATGTATAGGGGACCAATTGTATCTATCAATGCTGATACGTTGAAACTGAATATTATAGCTGAATTATAATACAAACGCCTTGCGGTGACATCGTTTGGAAGGAACCAAACACTACAATTTCTATGTGCTCATGTCTTGACGCTTGAAATGCACAGTATGATTATCAGTGATAATAAACAATTTATGGCAATTATTACTATATTTTACACTAAAGCCAATTTGCTTTGTGGCACAGCAATATACGCATGGGTCTTTGATAATTAACCTGTTATATGTTACTTATATATTCTTTTAAAAGTTAAGAAACACTAATGACATGGTAGACTTAAATTTTTAACCAACCCCATTCATATAATTTATGGTGTTTTTTATTATTTGTCGTGTTTAGAGACTCCAACAGTGGTCATCTTGACCACTCATTCTCTTTATATTAACTAAGCAGCCGATGGCTTATGTTATGCCACAGGCTTTGTCCTGAATACCACATCTTATTCGTGTATTATCAGGCTCATATTAAATCAGTATATACAAGGCTACAAACTCGTTCGTTGAAGCTATTTCCATAATTTTACCATATCAATAGTTAGTAAGTGCTAACTATACTAAACTTATATTCTCGTGCAAGGGTGGTATTATAGTATTCATAGATAGTAAAATTACGATAAAGTGTTCATATAGTAATAACAATAGAACCTATCGTGACAAGGTCTTTCCTATCTTAGGTAATAGGGCCCAGAGTGACTGCACATATGCCTGTTGACTGCGGCGATAACGTCTAAAAGCAGTATCGAATGGGCGTGGGATATTAAAACCGTAACGATGTGGGAGCCAATCAATGAGGTCATTCCATCTGGCCACCACAAAGTCTTCCTGATGTGTCAACTGTTTGGTAGTGTTCTCTATCACATCACCTTTACGTTTCTTATCTTTCTTGCCTACTACGCTTTCTACTTCTTTCATAATGGTGTTATGTGGTATGTCGACTACAAAGGCATCAGGTAGTCGATAGAAATCATACCCACTAACATGCATCTCAAAGACCTGTTCAGCATAATTGCCTCCACGGTTAACAAATGACTCGTTAAATAGAGGGATGGGATGGCGGGCCAGATAATAGGGTTCAAACCGGGATAAATACTGTAAACGGTCAACAGAATCACTGAAGATCCAGGCGTAGTGGTTGGTAGGGATGTAGGCTGGACTAAAGTATATATGCATAGGCAAGGCCTGGCCGTCTAGGAAAGCCTCTATCAGCTGATTCTTACTTATAGTATCAGACGAGTGTGCCTTCATATACATTTCACCAAATTTATCTATATTCATCTCTACCGCTGGAGGTACATAAGCATGCAGGCCAGGACAGCTCTCGTTCTCTTCCTGAGTCTCGATTGCAACATCCAGATACTTGATGTATTGTTTCATGGGGGCGTTAGGTGTGACATCAATGTCTAATATAAACACCCATGGGAAGATATTAGTTTGTTGGGCCATATTTCTAAGCATGTTGATTGGGTAGAATGCACCAGTATCGTTGCTATGGTGATCGTAGCGCCATACCACGTGGACAGCCACGTGTTTCATAAGTAATGGTTGGCTATGCATCAGAGCAAATACCTCTTCTGCTTGATCCTTGTGGTCAAGGAGGAGGGAAAATGATACTGGGCCCTTCCATACCTTCACGAGATGTTCGAGATGCTATTGGGAAAGAGGTAGATTAGTATAGGAGATAGGGACAAGGGATTGGTTAAAATCATTAGAGATAGAAGGTTCGGGGTTATAATAGGAGAGCATCAAGCGATATACTACGCCATTCCTATATAAGTAGGGTATACTATATACCATATCACTCCTATATATATACATGAAAGTATTGCTTATAATCACCTTAAATACATTAGGTAGGGTCCACTAAACAAAGCAGACATAGGATTATAGTAAGCAATGGTATTATAGACAAGAGAAAACAAGCATATAAAGGCAAGTTACAATGCTGGCATAGGTAATCCATAACAATAGGGTAGTGCAGATATGTCATATATAGTACACAATGTACACACCTCTAAACGGTTAATAGTGCCCTGGGAGCATACGGCAATCTTATTCTTCAAGGCAGCTTTGTTATCAGAGCTATCTATCCAATCCGAACCCCTAAAGAAGAACGGTTGGTAGGCAAAGGTTCTACCATATATGGTCCTAATACCAAACCCTTCAAAGGATACTTCATTGTAATTGGGTTGACTGGGCTTCGTATCACACACCCTCTCTCCTAATAAGTCAGCGTTACCATGGCAATATCTCCTGACAGCCGGGTTGGCTGAAGTCACCAATCCTGCCTCATGTAATTGGCAAGTTTCAGAGTGCGTGTGAACTAGGCTTTTCCTGGAATAATCACGGCGTTTTTTAGGGTCTATAAATTTGACGTCTTCGTAATCCGTCCTGCTTAGATTCTTTCCATACCGATGTGCTTGCATGTACATAGCATAGTCTTGTTGTACACTAAGTACTCTACCTTGCAGGGATCCAGCCTCATCAGCTAGTTGAGAAAATTTAAGACCTCTAATGTCATATTTAGATTGGTGGGGTTGGCGTGTGGCAGCTTCTATGGCAGCTTTGATATCAACTACCATATTACTATGTGTATTTCCAGTATACATTGCCATAGTAAGCAATACTCCGAGAAAGACAAGAAGTAGTAATTGTATTGCTCGGATAACTTTACTTCTCTGTACACCTAAGGCATTTAGCGCTAATCGCTGTCTGTTCAGCACAGGGGAAAGTGGCTTCATCTTAGAAGAGAAGGCACATAACATCTTGTAGTCACTATGGCTACTATATATACTATAATAATGATTAACTAGCAATAGTAATATTACCTATTGCTGACAATGTGTGCGTACAATAATATAATCTAAAGCACAACTCTTGTTATGCGATGAAGCGAAAACGGCTTAATATAATAACAAAATTATAATATACCAAAATATAATACATCACTAAAATAACACGCGTCTATTATAAGAGTAACCTGTCATAACCTATATATAAAGCAAACAAACACATAGCCAATGGGAATCACTTTGAGATCTTAGTCTATATGCATGATGATATAGGGCCAATGGAAACACATATATAGTTTAGATATTAAGGGACATTGATTGGTCAAGACAAGAGAACAAATTTACCGCCTTTCAAGAAAAAATATATATTTATAATTTTTTTTAGTTGTGTAAAATTCAATTATCATTTTTTTAATAAAATACGCAAAGATATATATAATTAATTCTTTCCTATACATTACATATATACTCTCTATTATAATAGTAATATTTCTAACCCTGTTTTTTGCCTGGAGCACAATATTATTGGCTCCTTACATCTGTCTGGGGCCTCTTATTGGGCAATGATTTGATAGGTATATAGTGTGGAATTAATTAGGAACACGCTTGATGTCATATAGTATTGTAGTAAGGAGACTTAATATTTTATTTATTTATTTTTGAAAATAAAATAAAGCAGTTTTTAAATATCATAGTATTTTTGTTTTCATAAATAATTCATTACATATATATTATTTCTTTAAAACCGCATTTTTAAATTGGTAAAGCAATTTTATATAGCAAGATCGAGAGCTGCCATTGGTGCATAGATATATTGTTTGTAATAAGGCATTAGGGCATTAGGATCAATGTAAGCAACACCTTAATGATTAGATTAACATATACTGACTGACAACCCTAGGTACAAACAAACATAGTAGCCAGTATTACCCAATTTAATTGTGATGACATTGTTGAAAACATGTAGACCAACCAAAATTATATCTTTCATATCCTACAAGCTACTGTAGGACTATTATTGGTTTGCATTTGCATAAGACATAAACAATAGATGACAGTTTTGACAATATTACTTAGCAATGCTAGATATTGTCTCTCTGTTTTTTTAAAAATATTTTTATATATAAAATGTATACATAGTTAATAAGATCAAAAGTATGTTTAATCGTGATATACTTTACACCACCTCCATCATCTGATAACCGGAGCGGTAACGTTAGTGTCTAATCCAGGGGGAGATGAAATAGGTACCAGATGCAGATACGCACATGCGAAATTTTATAAGATCCTTGGCTTAACCTACCTTATGCGATCACAATCTAATTGTCATCTTACAAATTCAGGATATGATTATAACTTTGCGAGTAAGTATATGAACATTGATGTGGTTAAATAAGTTCATCTAAGACAATCAGAAAGAGGTACATAATGTACTCCTTGTTGGCCCATTGGTCCATTTTACCGAATTATATGACGTGTTCTATTTCTTAATAAATCTTTTTCCGTTTTTCTAACTACATCTTTCCTCGGCACGTTGTGATAAATCATGCATTCCAACTTTTCACTAGCACCAATCACTACTCTGGAGTAGGCTTTATGGCATAGCACCTTGATGGCACTAACGGACGGGTTAAAAATGAATTGATCTCTGCATAGTAGAAGGGATAGTTAATGCTAAGTAGATATTTTGTACACCTTATAATTCGGCCCAAATTAAAAATGTTGCCGCTATGCGAAAACCTGATTGTTTTTCTTGATCTGAATTGAAAATATTGCCCCTATGCAAAATATATCTCAGTGCCTATTGCTGCTATTACCGATAGATTTAATTGTGTTTAATATCAAATAGGAAAATCTGCTCTTCTTTGCCATTGGATGTACAGCATAAGTTGAGTTGCTTTTTATGTTGGTATGACGTTTATTTTACCTTAAATTTTTGGATGTGGGAATTAATTAGTTCACGGAGCAGTGGAAACGAGTATCATTAATTTTGATAAAAATATTGGAAAACCATTTAAAACATAATAACCTAATGATTCTGTTTTCAGTCCATTATTGTGATTGGTCATAAATCCTACCATTAATCGGATGAGTAATTAGGCACCGAGTGTGTAGGAGGGAAAAAATTAACTGTAATATCAAAAGAAACAAGATTAATTAACCTTTGTTCAGGTAGCCTCTTTTTCAGTCCAACAATGTAAACCTTAACATTGGCCCTATGCTATCATACCCTCATTTAAAATAGTCATTTGTAGTCACCACCTGGACTAATAAAGAATTCTTCCTTGAGCTGGTAATAATATTATATAATGCAACATATACACAGCAAGAACTCTACTTGCTAGTTGTTATATTAGGTAATATAATGGGCCAACTACGTGCGCTCCCTAAAAGTGGTTTAATGCTACAATGAAATATTTACTAGGATTTGATTTGGATATTGTATATTGACCTGTTGCCTTCTTTACCACTACTTGCTATACTGATCTAGAAGTCTTGAATGCTTTTTTCCCTATTATTCCATCTTTTATTACATCCACTATGGAGACCTTATTCACGTGAATATAATTGCGTATACATGGTGTAAGATGATCATATATCCTAACTGCGTGTATGTGTGCCATAAATGCTAGGGCTATTTTTTCCTGTGTTAATGTCAAATAATAGTGAAAAATATGCTAGACATTACTATGAGCGACGTTTTTGTTGTATTATACGACTCGGTATCGTACGATATAAGTTCAATACAACACATTCCTTTCATGCGCTAATTTTTAAAGGCTAAGCTATCGCATGATCACCATAAGCCGTATGTACGAATTAGTCTGGAGTAAAAAATAATGAGAAGTTGGGATTGGCTTGGCATACATCTCATCTGATCCCATAAAAGTTTGACTTTCAGTATATAGAAAGTTTATTCAGATTGAAATCATACAATAGACAAACCTCTAATGGGAGCTTACAACAACAATAATAAGTTTTCCGTACCTGCGCCAGCTGCCATATTTTCATATGGTATTTTGATCTGACAAGTATGTGTATCATCCGCATTCATATAGAATAACCTATGGTAGGATGCTCAACAGCGTAAAATAAATATCATGCATAAGTAATTATTTCTTTACTTATCCATGACATAATGAAAGGACATGTAGATACATACATCTCCCAATTGATGAATAGTATAGAAGAATGTTTTAAAATTTGCTCTAATAGAGAGATAATAGAGGTAGAAATAATTGTTAAGATCTTGAGATATAGAACATGATTGGTAGGGTGTATCTATTACCGTATCGATGATAAGATGTTCCACTTAGCAAACAGGTCTAGGGGAGTGGCGCACGTATGTATATTAGTGCCTTACTATATGATCATCTGAGCTGACATCCAATTATTGTTCAACGTATTAAATCATTATAAGGCTTTCTACTCTTCAAAGTCATTTTATTGTTGAAAAAAATGCTAATTACAGAAATTACGTCATGACATTGGAATTTTTGAGCCAAGGTTTTAAAACATATATTTTGATCGGTCAACTATAATATAGGTTTATATTTAACTAAAAGGTATAGGTAGATATTTTAAGAATTGCGTTTGTGAAATAAAAATAATAGGCGCGTACATGTGTAAATGTCTTTCACTAATTAGCTTTAGTGGCCCCACTTTATTATAGACGACACACAATGGAAAGATTGCTTGTGTATTATTCCATTCGTCTGAACTATTGAAGTGGAAAGGTGCCCAGTTTGTATAGAGTTCTCCTGTCTGTCCGTCATCTTTCTTATAGAAAAAAAGCACATCGGGAAAGTGTTCTTGTATTCCTACGTTTCTGGATGTATGAAATTCCGATTGAAGCAATTAATATACCATCTGTCAAATAGATTGGTTGTCAGTTATTAAACCATTTCATTTGTGATGTCATACAAGATCATGTGATAAATATTTAATGAACACAATGGAAGGCATATAATTGAAATTGTATACAAGCATGCGCATCTGGAAAGGACTAGCTTGATATTCTATAATATTTTAACACTTATACACCATAATTTTGAGTGTTTATCCAATGGATGTTATTACAACAACGTTTTCAGGTAATTCGATTACTTCTTAACCTACTGCCTGCATCAAAAGACGTGCATATAGAAGTCATCAAATTTGGTTTTATTCGGAGACTCGATATAAGATGATTCACACACATGATATGATATTGAGGTCTGTGATAGAATAAAAGAAAACTCAATGCCATAAACAAACGGGAAGCAACAAAAGAAGTCATATAACTAACCATGTATAAGAAATCCCTATATCTAAATATATCTAATATCAATAAAGTTAGTGACGTTACTTTATTTCTAGCTATCCTTGGACTTTTATTCTTGTTACGACCAAAATTAATGATCACACATGGATCACTAACTCACTACAATCACTGGATTAACAAGACATGGACCAGTGAACATTGTACACTATGATACTACACCAATCATCATATATCTGGATGTAACTCACTCGAGAGGCTCGCCGAAAGCACGTTTACTTAATATTGGCCCTATGGGGATTTAGAATTTTTGCTTCGAAAGATCGACCCACTGGAACCACACTAAAACACCATTATTAAATGATTATAGCTGTATAAAGAAATATCTAAATTAACTAAATATTTTTATTTTAACACTCCGCCTTGGCTTAGGCGGATTATTTCACATGGGGCATGAAAAATATGAAAAAGGAATATAAAAAGAACTTTAGCATGGTGGCTCACTAAATGAACTAGGCAATTCGTAATGGCATTCAGAAGTGACTGTAACGTAGCACCTAATGCAAAAAAAAATGGAAGTGTATATTAAAAGCTCCTGCTTACTCTGGCTCTATTGTAAGGTTTGGCTCTATTGTAAACTCTAGCGTCTGACGCCTGGCGGCTGAGGTGATATGTGGGTGTTGCCCAATTGTTTTGTACATTACACTGGCTGTGATTTTGAAGCAAGAAATTTTATTAGTTCAAATGCAGATTAGAGGACTGTGTAAAAGTAATAAAAATGATTCTCCACATATAGAGTATAGAGGTCAGTAGATAGATATAGGGTTGGGGTAAAGTGTTTTTGGCATTCATGAATCTTTGACTTAATAGAATTACCAGGCTTTGTGACAATGATAAGCTGTTTAAGCTTTCTCTGCTATCATGTTGAGAATAAGAATTATAGATTGGAGCGTTCCCGTGGTCTATATTCATTTTTTAAAAAAAAAGAATACAGCGTTGAAGGGCATTTTAAAGTGTGCCTTTGCATACACAGAGTACAGACATACTAAGACGTCTTTTATTATTTTTAAATAAATCAGCAGCAGTTGTCATAGGCAGGATGCCTAAGCATTGTGTAATCTGGACCAAAACATATGATCTGAAATGGCTTATTAAATAGTTGCAGGACCTCTACCATTGACTTGTTCAATTTAAATCGATTATCTTGGATTGACATTTAGCACCAATAGATTGCACTAACTATTTTTTTCAGACGGACTGCATATTACTAATAATATTAAATAATTATAGCTATATAAATATGTTCCTATTTTTTTTTTAATGTCCTGTTCATATACATACACAGGGCCTAAATATACTTTGCTTATAAATACGTACTCATAAATACATTTTTAAAATTTCTGTGACAAATATGATTTATTGGACGATATGAAGAACTCAGCACTGCTCCAACTCAACCAGGACTTGCTAAGAAAACTTAACGTCTATATTAGATACAACCAAAAACAGGCATACGTCGTGCTGCTGCTTCTAGTGTGGTGTCTGGTAGCCTCGCCTACAAATTAAATCTTTAATCATTTCTGCTCAATCTTATGCTGTTGCTCAAGAATTATAGAATCCTTTAATTTTTTACTAGGGGCTGTGTTGTATATGTGCTAACTACGATCTAATTACGGTTGTGGATAAATGGTTACAGTATCGTTAATATTAGAAGTGACACCAGGCTTGACTAGCTGATCTTCTAGTAAAGTATCTGTATTAATTACTTCACCCTCTTTCCAAGCTATAGACGTGGTATGAATACATACAAATATACATTAAATTCAGTAATATAATTTTTTATAACTAGTATTAATTTTCAATATGAATGAATAGTAGTATATGACTCGACCGTTCTCTTTATTGCTGAGGAAGCCTTGAATTTATGCTACTTTCGCTCAAAAACCAGTTTTGATTAAATTCATTTGGATTAATGTGAACTGATTAATAGGCCGGTGTTAAAAGTTCTAATGAATCCAAATTGATCAATTACTAGTTGATTGATACCTATACAGTATCTGATTGGTTTTATGTTTTTAGCTTATTTCTATGAAGTGATTGAATTGTCAAGCTTCGAACCAATAAAAACATGGATCATTCACAAAGGTTTCCAACAAAATTAACTAGGAAGAAACGTCTTTTCCCTACAGTAGTGAATAAAACAATAATAACTAAATATAATACATATATATTCTTTCTTTCTGTTTGCATAGATAAGAATAATATTTTCCATAAACGTATTCCTTAATCAACCACTTCTATACTTGTAGAAGAAAGAATATGGAGTCCGCCCCCAATTCTGAATCTAATAGGGAAATCAACGAGACCACCCGAAAGGGATCTCGCATAGAGAAATGGACTAAATACTCAGTTGGTGACATGTTTATCAGCGATGTCTCCAATCCCACTCAGGTGCAGTTCTCAAGATCTCAGAAGAGACTTCTTAGCCAAACTGAGATCCATGATTCCTTACACTTGAACTGGGCTAAAACAATGGACCTATGAACTATGTACCTCACATTTGATTGGATTGGGTGCCAAAAATAACGTATTTTTCCAGAGTTAAAACAAAAAGTAGCTATTACTCATCTGGTTAATATAGTAAAAATATTAATTGTATATTCAAACATTGTATACAATAATATCATCAAAAAATTATAATTAAATTATGACTGCAAGTATGATTCCTGAAGCATACATAGAACGTTTTGTTTCTATAAGCTATAAGATCGTGGAATCGAAGATACTATTGACATGATAATGAAATTTAGCTTAAGTATGTGATTAATTCCAACTGGAAATTGATCAATCAATTTCAAGTCGAAATAATAAAAGTCAAACCAGCATAACTGCAAGTACAGAATGCTGGCTTGGGCTATGTTAAAATTTTAAATGAAACACGAATTCTTTTTTGGCAATTGTACTTTCTTTCTTTTTGTTTACATAGAATATGTTTAAACAGGAAGATTTAATTAATTTGGGTATTTCTTTATATAGTTATAAATATTTACTACTATTGGCAACTATTATTGCAAACGTAGCCTGGAAAAAATAGTTAGTGCAATTTATTTGTGTTAAATGGCAATCCAAAATTCTATAAAATCGAATCAGCCAATGCTAGAAACCTTGCAACTATATATTAAGCTATTTCAGATCATATGTTTTGGGGTCCAGATAATAAATTGCTTAAGCATCCTGCCTAAAACAAGTCCTGCTAACCTTTTTAGTAATAAAAATGTCTTAGCATATCTGTACTCTGTGTATGCAAAGGGACATGTTTAAAGTCCCCCTATTTCGGTATTCTCTCTCCCTCTAAACGAATATAGGCTACAGGAACGCTAGTGTCTCTACTTATTATGCCCAACATGGTAGCAGAGAAAGCTTATATAGTTTATCATAGTTACAAAACCTGGTAATTCTATCAAGTCAACAACCCAAGAATGCCAAAAGCATTTCATTCCAACTCTAGAACCATCTACCGACCTCTACCTTTAGAGACTCAAAATAATTACACCTACGCATTGTCTTAAAATCTGTATTTCATCTATCAACATTTTCAACTTCAAAGTGATGCCTAGGTGAAAAAACTGGACAATATGCACATAGCACCTTGGCTGCCAGCCACCAGCCACCTGCCACCAGGTGCCAGAGCTAGAGCTAGAGCCAGAGCTAGAGCCAGAGCCAGAGCTAGAGCCAGAGCGAGGAGGAACATTTAACATAAAATGTGGTGAACTATCTTGCATTTTTGTTTTATTGAGTACCATGCCACAGTCACTTCTGAATGTCATCGGGAATTATCTAATTCATCTAGTGGGCGGGCCACAAGCTTAGAGCTAAGTAGCCATCACCATGTTAAAGTTCTTTTCATTTTCCTTGTTCATATTTTTTATGCCCTAGGTAAAATAATCCGCCTAGGCCAAGTGTGGGTGTTCAAACAAGAATATTTAATTATTTAATTAATGAGTATTTCTTTTTATAGCTATAAATATCTAATACTATTGCCAATTATTATAACATATGTCACCTGGAAAAATAGTCAGTGCAATCTATTAGTATTAAACGGCAATCCAAGCTTCTGTCAAAATAGAACTAGCCAAAGGTAGAGATTCTGCAGCTATGTATTAAGCCATTTCAGATCATATGTTTTAAGGTCCAGATAACACCACATTGCTTAGGACTGA
>NAOQ01000338.1:1773-12495 GCA_002751075.1 Ichthyophonus hoferi
AGAGAGAGAGAAAGAGAGAAAAGAATATAGAAAGGAAGGAAAGTAACTAAATAAGTATAACATTGCACATACAAAAGTATTTACGTGCGCTCATGTGCCCGTATTTGTGCTTGCCCTTACCTAAACTCTCCGGCGAGGTCACCTCTACACATATATCAACTATATTAATGGCGATACTCTTTGCCTCTATTCCTTTCTGGGGATTCTCTGAATTGCAAACCGTCTGCAAATCTTCCAGCAGCTGTTCTAAAGAATCCATTGCAGTCATGGTAAACGTTTCTACAAAGCTATAAGTAGATACCTCTTTCTATCTCTCACTAAGTATGAATACGCAAAGAATACATTGATTACATTGGTTTCCTGTCAATAAAGTGATGTATTCTGGTCGTCAAAGTAGTTTTCAGGGGTGTCAAGAGTCACCCTGTCTGAGCTAGAGTGTAAGTTATCGCACCGATATATTCCTTTCTTATAATTAAGTGTCAAAAACTTACACCGTGTCAAATAGGGCTTTGTTTAAAACTATTCTCACCAAAGTTTTGTATTATATTATTCAATTAAGTATATATAATAAATACATTGATAGTCCCATATCAAACCATGACAAGTAAATATGAAGTCTTATAGTTGTGGTTGTTATTATTATTATCATTATTTATTATTTATTATTTATTATGTCCAATGCTGTGATACACGATTAGCCCAACATAAAACGGCTCATAAATTTTAAAGAAATGATGATTTAATTGATTAATTGCTAAAGACAAAATGGCCAATGAAATATATTGGGTATTTTTATCTTGAGTAGATTTGTTGATACTCTAGATAACCCAATTAACCCACTGGATCTTAATCCTAATCTAGATTGTTTGGTTTAAAACATTTTTAATTGGCTTGTACAATCCTATGGTTATTGCTAATGCTTCCAAGTTAAGTAAATTTAGCCTTCTTATAAACGTATATGTAAAGATAATCTTCATAGAAAAATATTCTAAATTTCATTATTGTTAATAAAAAAATTTATGTTATAACATTCTGTTGTCTTTGCCAAAGTCAATAACATTTTCTTAAAGATAATTAGTGATTCAGTTTTTAATTAGAATTTTTTTTGGACTAGCTGCGGAAAGGATGTTTGTTTATCAATCAGTCTGCTATTCTTCAACATATGTGCTTGCTTTTACCATTATAACATTTTTATAGCAGTCTGTTGTTGTTGATTGATTAGTTTTAGAAGTATTTTTTGCTGGGTTAGCGCTTGAAATAGTTAATTGATCCGATCTTTCCTAAAGGCTCAGTCGAAGTGGTAGGGGTTTTTATAGAAGACATGTAGGCAGACCCTATAGATAACTGGCTGTAGTAATGATTTCACTGTTTTAATTTGGAGGGAATCAAAATTTTAATGCGTATAATTTTTAATAAAAATATTTTGCAATGAGACCAATCAGTACGAGTGCTATATTATGACGTAAATTATAACTATTCTCCTTATTTAATGTTAGTGAACAGTTCTTTGACGCCTGGAGGGGCGAGAGATCTAGCCATTGATTAGTGCACTCAAGTGCCAATGGTCAATGGTGGAATAGGCATTAAAATAAAAATACGTCAGAATATGTGTTAGTTCTAGCGACTTGTCTACAGCAGTTGGTATCTCCAATTGTATAACTGGTAGTAGTTAATATTGCTTGACCAGTGTTAGTAATAGTCATTTGATTAGGTTAATCTTTAAGGTTCAGTTGTTGTGATAGAGGTCCTATTGGAGGCCCATATACTAACTCTTTAGGCAACTGGCTGTAGTAATTATACCCCTGTTCTAATTCTGAAGGAATCAATGTTTTGATTTGCTTGGGTGTGAATGTTGAAATTACCCAATGAGATCAATCAGTAAGGGGTAATATATTATGATGTAAATAATCACTAATGCCACTATTTAATGATAATTAGTAAACGGTTCTCTGAGTTCTGAATGACCGAAAGAACTGGGCACTGATTATCATATATGAGTGCTAACGGTGGGTTAGACATTACAATAACAATGTGATTATTGCGTACATATAACTAAATACAAAGTATTTGTATATATTACAAGAACTTTATATTTTTGTTACTTATTATCACGTACATGTGAATAGGAGTCCTTTATTACATGTATATGTAATATTGTGTAAATTACACTAAAACTATGTATGTTATGTCCAAAATATTCATGATGGTCCCGCTCACTGCACGGTTGTAGTTTATTTTTTTACATCATAAAATCAAGTGCGACCTCAACTCAATTAAACCTAAAGCAACTTAACAGAGTTAGTTAAAAACAAACATTGCATGGTTCTATAAAATCTACTAAACTGTAATCTAGACAAGTATTATGGTCATACATGGTAGGCACTAATGCGGGAGATCATTGGTTTCAAATAAAGTATTGTAATTTTCTATATCTTCTTCTCTTGTTGTTTAAATATTCTAAAAAATCAACTAACATTTTCCGAATTATTGAACATAATTCCAAAAATCTTTCATCATATATTGTTTTCGTAAATTATTTTCAATATTTTGGAAATATTGTCCAGCATTTCCAAAATACCCTGGAACGATCCGGTAGCAAAATAAAATGATTATAGAATACAAGCCAAGTATTTCCTAATCATTAAGATGAAGTATATATATATATATATAAGAATTGTAAAGCTTTGTTTTATAATGGTTGAAATGTCATTACCCGCGTTTACTATTTTTTTTTTCTGTTTCTTTTATTTTTTCCGCAACATCCGTTTATCGCGAGTGTCAATCATGGCCGTGTTCATCAATATCACTACCCTTATCTAC
Source organism: Ichthyophonus hoferi (assembly GCA_002751075.1). Taxonomy (NCBI): domain Eukaryota; class Ichthyosporea; order Ichthyophonida; family Ichthyophonidae; genus Ichthyophonus; species Ichthyophonus hoferi. The sequence continues at coordinate 4,594 of NAOQ01000338.1, forward strand.
TAATCATTTCACTGAGGTCTACTAGAATTTTCGAGTGTTGTCTCGATGATCCAACACTATTGTCATCTGAATGGTTCTTTAACTAATTTACTCATTAAGACGACGAGTATTCACATTATGTATTGACAAATCAATCTACCAAGTTGATAACGTCATCCATCAACCAATATTGGACCAAACATTTCCTGAGTTGCTCGTTAACAGAACTTCCGCCGATCTATGTTTTCATTCGAAGTTGACGATTAAACTCACTGAAATTATTATACTTCCTTACAACATACATTCCTCCTTTAGTTCTATTAAATATAACAAAGGTAGCGCGTGGGTGAGAAACGGCTGATGCATGATTTGGATGCAATATGTAAAACAATATTGGGTATCACATAGGTATGTGTGAGCAACAGCCATGCAAGATTTGGAGATACAATATGTACAAGAGTTGAGTATTTATTTTAGCGGCTAGCTTTTGCTTCCCATTACATTTAAACACCAAAAATTTACCTCAAAAACAGCTATAAACAGTCAAAGGAGCACTGTAGCCTTTTGAGTAGGGCATGAGCTGCTCGGTCAGTTTTGCACAGCCATTCAAATGAAGATATAATAGTAAATGAAGATATAGTAGTATTAGATTAGATTGTCGAGATAATATCAGATAATTCTAGTGGGCTCAGTGATCCTATGTGAATTGTATTGGCTATTAAGAAATTTTAAGAGGTCCAAATACAATTAGATGAGTAAACATAAATAGACAAGCACGATAAATAAAGATCGGAAAAGTATAAATGGAAACGGAAACAAGGCCGCCCTATCAACGCATCCAGCGCCCAAAACCACCCGTATGTAGTAACACACACCAAACTTTGTATAAATAATATCATAGTATATAGGTATATGATCATTGCGTTTTTTTTTAGCAATATTCAGTATACCTTTGACATTCGAGTACGATAATCAGTGTCCTCTCTCGCTCTTTTAAAGTTAGATAACTGCAGTGATAATAGTGATTAATTATATCGGATTATAGCAAGTTAAAGCATGGCTCGTTCGTAGGACATCTATCCAATAATAATTGAGAGAATACCAAATTCGGGGTTTTAGACATACGACTTTTATGGCTCTTCGGAAAGTTCACTGAAAGCTCGTTTATTTTGGTTTTGCACTCATGTAATAATCTTATGCTTCTCTCTTTTAGATTATATCTATATAGTAGTAATACATAGTAGTATAAAATATTGTAGTGTGTGCTTACCTATGTAAAATATATGAGTATCTAGAAATTCCGCCTCCAGGGAGTTGCTTCCGGCTATATGTTGATTGGTGTAGTATTGCAATATATGATGGCCATTGGTCCATATTTTTTTAATCTTGTGATTGCAGCGAATTAGCGATCGATTTGCGATTGATAATTTTTGCGTCATAAAAGTTCAGCATAGCAGGTAAGTCCAGAACCCACCCACTACTCTCTCACTGCTCTTATTCTCATGTTCCTAAGTAGTGAATTTAGTTAGATCATGGGCATGGAAAACTCCGAGTGGGTATTTGTCATAGAAGTTTAATAGGAATCACAGCTTTCTCAGATTTAAAAAACTTTCCAATTAGTTACTGTCTTCCTTTACATGTTGTTTAAATAAAAAACACAATATTCAATTTATGTTTTGTTTATTGTATTAGTTGTATATGTAGGTACGATGGAAAAGATTGTATATCTAACAAACTTGCTCGATTTGATGGCTGTTCTTCTCTTTTTCTCTTATGAACAAGTTATTTATTATAATTATTAAAAATCTACGGCTTAGTAGTCTATGAAAAAAAATATTATTGTAATAAAAGCTATGTTACGAGATCGTTATCTCCGCAGAATCGGCTAATGAACCATTCAGATAAGGAAACAGAAGTATAATCATATCGAGATAAGAAGATCAGACATTCCCAATGTGGGTCCGCTATCTTTCATTTCATGAATTGTATTAGTCAATAAGGATATTTATAATTGGTTCCATTTATATTATTGGACGCAGCGATACGGGTTTTCATTAAAAAAAAAAAAAAAATAACACCCGTGCTGCCAAACAAAGTAATAAAGAAAACAGCAATCAATAATAAAGGGCCCCTCACATGTACACAGTATCAATAACAAAATACAAAGTTCTCGTAAATGCACGCAAAAATATTTTGCATTTAATTATATACATGTATGTAATAAATGCATCGTTATTGTAATGTCTAATCCATTATTACCTCTCGTATACGATAATCTGCTGCACTTACTTCTTTTATACTCGATTGTTTATTATTTCAAGGCGAGACTGATTAGTTAATTCCAATTAAAAAAATCGATGACATACTAAAGTTTAGCTATTCGTTATTGCGCCAATAACATGGTCGACGGCGCGAGCTTATATAACTTCTAGAAGCAAAAGGTTGCGCACTTCAGGGATTACACACGCAGTCAAAAATTATAATTATAATTTTTTAATAATATTATTGTATGCAAATTCAAATATACAATTAATATCTTAATATATTAACCAGGCGGGTAATACCTCTTGTTTTAACTCCGGTACATGTCCAGCTCACTCGCTCGTTCAGAGCTCAAAAAGCTTCTTTTTAACATCAAATGGCGATAGTACTCGCATAGTGATATATCACTACTTACTGATTGACTTCACTGCAATTTCCACATTCGCACCCAAGCACATCCAAGCATCTGTCCCTTCCGAATTAGGACAGAGATATAATTAATACAGCCAGTTGCCTAAAGGGTTGGCATATAGGCCTTCAATAAAGCCTCTATCACAACAATTGAGCCTTAAAGATTATTACTAACACTGGTCAAGCTATACTAACTACTACCAGTCATACAACTGGAGATTCCAACAGCTATGGACAAGTCATTAGAACTAACACATTTTCTGATAAGTTATATTGCAACATTACACAGATCCATCTCCCACTATATTTGCATATGGTGGTCAAGTCTGATTGTTTTATTCCCCAACAAGCCATTCCTGGCTTTCATAACATTTTTTTAATGGGTACGTATTGCTATTCAACCAACTTATCCTTATCTTTCACCTCCATGCATCGAACTTAAATTTCAGGACACATATAGCACCCTGAATGTTGATGTTGTTCAATTTCAACTCAATATAGTTATGTATTTATATCTGTACAATAATTGTATGGTCTCTATCATTATCATGTATTGCAATCTGCAGTAGTTTTATTGACTTCTCCAGGCTTCGGAGGCTCCGATTAGGTGTTACTTAGAAGTGTCTGTTGCAGGGCTAGCAATAGAGGCAACATTTAGCTCTAACTCGTTTCCAGTAAAATTAAAATAAAAAAAAATTAATATAGGATTAAGCGTTTATAATGGTTCTATCCTCAGCTGTCCATATCCTTCTAAAAAATAAGGAGTGACTCCTGTCTTAATACGATTATATTCATATTCAAGTGTCAAAAAAGAACTAAACTGCAATTCCATTGATTATTATGATATATAAGATAATGTTAATAAATAGTAAGAAACATAATGCCTTTTTTATAATGGTTTATGCATCATTATCTGTGACTTTATGAGTTGTTTTCGTTTATTTTATTTCTTTCGCAACTCTCATTAGGGATCAATGCAACGGTATTCCATATTTGGGTCCCAAGTAAAACCGGTTAAATATATCCTTACTGGCTAATACAATTTTCAAGAGACCAACCAATAAGGCTCACGAGAGTTGCTTGCTCATGACACAATTTTAATCTCCAATGTGATCCTTAATGAAACGGTATTTTATCTGATACCATCGTATGAGTCCAATTATTAAAATTCCAGTAAGCTATATTGACGAATCATATCATATGATTAAGAATGCTATTCCATTCAAACAACTAATATTTGACCAATCATTTCGTGATCCGCTAGATTGTCGGTTGTGCCGCGTGTTCCTTCTGGTCTTGCAACATCATACAAACGCGAACTGCACACTATCTTTTATAAAGTTTTATAGATATAATTGACAGATAATTTTTTATATATCTATTTAAATTATAGTCGAAAGTATGATTTAAATACTTATTCAAATTAATGCACTATTATTACGGGCAATTAATTTAATCATCCAGATCCGGTCTGGAACAATTGGTTTGTTAAAACAACTTTATATAGGGGTAAACATATTCAGTCATGATACTTTAAATAAAAGCAAAAGGCTAGCAGTTGGAGAATATTACATTACTACTATTGTGTAATAATAAAATATAGATCTTCTAGTAACAAAAGCAAGTATTTGATTTCAGGCACATGACGTCAAAGAAATTAACTAAGGAATGTTACAACGTGATTTCGTGTACAAATACAAACTTCCACGCAAGCTACAAATTACCCATACAATCATAATAGGGTTCACCAACAAATTCCAAGCCAACTGAATATAATAATTTGTGCATAGAGTATTGCATAGCCCAATGCTCATTATTTTGGAATATATCCTATCAGTAGAATGTTATCTATACTACATCGCAAACGTTGCCTTTTATGCCCTCCTGCATCACACTATTAGTACTAATCAAGTATCTATTAGCTTAAAAACCATTTATGCAATGCAATGATATACCTTCCTTTATTACTTCTGTCCAATTTTTAGAACGTTCATATTTATCAATTTGTAAAACTTTAGTACCGATAGAATTTATACTGCATACTTATCTATAAATACGTCCTGATATTAAGGTATAAGTGGTGTTTTAACATACAATGTACTCATTTTGTAATATTTTCCAACTATTTGCTCCCAAGCCCCGAGTCTTTCTCAAACAGAACTGAATGGGCCCATTCTACACGGTTCCAAAATATTAAGATACATAAAAATAATTGCTATTATAAAAGGGTTTGCATTAAAAAAGTTGTGATAAAAAAGCATTCAGACTAAACGTGCGACCCTCAATGATGTACGTGGATGACAGATCAACATGTTTCCAACTTATCTGCCACATCAATGGGTAATTATTAGCAATATATTTTCTGGAGTTTCAGCACTGGAGTTAAATATCAATATCATTTTAAATTAATTACAAATTGCTCAGTGTAGTTAAATTTGCACGAAACTTTCCCACATCATTTAAATATAACAGTGCATGTTGGTCATATATAACCATCAATGCAAGATATTGCCGTCGTTTCACTAGCTTCATTTGGAAGTAAACCACCCATTCACTCTTCCATATTATCAAGATAAGCATTAATGATTTATTATTTACAATATTCTTTTTATTAAGAAATCTACTACCATATTTTCGTAGTAACATATAAGGATGGTGCAGCTGCCTATTGATATGTCAGCACAAGCACATAGAATTTGGTTGGTCATATTGTTACCTGCTATAGTAATTTAAATTTTGCATAGAAGCATCTTTGGCTGGGCTAGCAGTAGACACCATACCTAGTGGTGATCCGCTTTCAATAGAAGGCAATGCAATGACAGACGTATATACTGACTCTGTCTCTAATTGTTTGTTGCAGTTGTTATTCAATTATGAGTGCAGGAGGCATTCATGACTTAATGCGTTTGGGCGCTATAGTGCTATGGCACAGTGTGCTCGATCAGTGAGAGGTGCTCAATTGATATGCATAGCAAGCTGTGGAAGTTCTAGTGACTTGTCTACAGGCTTCGGGATCGCCAATTGAGTGTTGTGTAATAAGACTAAGTATTTATTGTTATATTATTTAACAAATATTAAATGAATGTAAAGTTTTGTGTGTCTCGAACGTATTCGAGTTGGCCTATAACGGTAGTGTACATGTACACAGGCATGCGAGGTTGCTGTGTATACTCGGGTGTGCTGGGGACCACATAAGTGTAAGCGGCCGGGCCTTTATTATGATTTTTTTTTTATATACTTTGTTTTACTGCCAATGCTAACTTTTGGTTAACACCCGCTAGGTTCAATAACTAAAATGGAGTCAATCATAAATATTCGTATTGGCTAATACAACTCATGAAAGGTTCATAGAAACCCACGATAAGGTTATTAGTGTTTCCTTATATGGCTCATAAGCTAATTTACTAAATTCACTACATGCAAACTATGAATCGACAAAGCAATTATAGCTAAGTGTTCATTTGGAGTTAACGATCTTGTAGAAGTATATATGTTATATGTGTAGTTGAAGTCAGGTGTAACTAAGCAACAATCAGTGTTGTTAGTAGAAGAAAAATTCTCAGAACACTGACGCTATCAAGTGCTAGTGGTGATATAGACGTTACAATAAAGACAGGATGATTTTGGAATACAAGGATCTTTTAATCATTAAGATCCATAAGATCGATCATTTTATGATTCGCTTGTTACCAGAACTTTGGCCGACCTACATGTTCATCGGGGGTTGAACGATCTTGTCACACTCTCCTATTGGCTAAAAGGTTAAATAAAGATCTTGCAAGAAATAAATGCTACGCCAAAGCTGGTATTGGGTTAACTTGATTTGCTGATGTTTTTTCCATCACCCAATCAGGGAGGCATATGCTGTTGAATCGCATAACTGGTGCGGCGCGTTTTCGTTATTTGCATATAGTATGTGCCCTGCAAGGATCTGCAAGGATGGATGGGCGTGTTGGTTGATCGTCCGTTGTTGTCATCTGAGGAATCTGCAGCATTCTCTCTCCCTGACTCAGGGAGGTTATTGAGACCTGCTTGAAGCTCCCAATTGTCAGCGGGAGGAGGTGACAAGGGTGATACTTTAATGTAGGACTCATCTCTCTCAGAGTCTAGAGTGGTGATACAATTTGGGATCCGAGTGGCATGTTGTTAACCATGGGGTCGCCTTGCTGAGATAAGAACAGGGAGTAGGGCCTGGTGGTGTCAAAAAAAATTCTTGGATAAGTCCCCATCAAAGAATGTGAGATGTGCGCCTGTTTTATATATGATGCAATGTATTGCATGAGTAGCGGTACATTGTATTACACAAACATCTGGTGAACCTCATTTAAAAAGGAAACTATTGTCCGCTGGTTAACATCCTGTATCGCAGCTCGAAACGTGCTATTTATATTCTGTTAATCTTTAATAAAAAGTAAATATATCTAAAAATGAATAAGCATTTTTTTATAATGGTTGAAACGTCATTAACCCACGTTTATTAACGGTCGTTTCCCTTCCTTTTATCTTTTCGGCAACATGCATTTATCGCCGGTGTCGATCATAGTTCGATTCACCAACGCCAATGCGACCGATCGCAAAAATACCATTCACAGAAGACCACTAGAATTATCTGATTGGCTCTGCACCTAATTATATCATTTATTTCTAGTGCTCAATTTCATGACCAATAAAGACACAACGTTGTACTATCAGCGCTTTGTTATCAGATCTTCAGCCAATCTGCATTTTCATACGGAGTTGAACAACGATCTTCCAATATCGTCTTTATCTGAAAAATCCCCAATTGACGTCAAAGGGAATTTTATTGTGGGGATGTTCATTACATTGCCAAGCACCGAGCAGATAAATAAGTTGGTTTTCGATAAATCAAATATATCACTTCTTACGATTGGGACTATTGCCGGTTGTACATTATTGGCAATACTTAATCACAATTAATCTGGGGATACTTTGCAATATTCCTCATTGGGAAAATATATATAAAAAAAAAAATATTGATTAGACGAGAGATAAGAGCATCCAGACAGATAGCTATGTTTAACAAAGATGACCAGAGATCTTAGCTTATGCAAATTACCCCATACAATGTTGAATTCATGAATGGCTCCTCACTTACCAAAAATCATTTTAGGATTAGTTTTATTTAAGTGAACAAAACCTCTTCGCTTCTGATTTGAGTAACGGGCCTATAGCTGTGCCAGAATTAAAATGGCAAAATACATCAATTTTACAAGTATACTGCTAACTATA
>NAOQ01000338.1:12767-36390 GCA_002751075.1 Ichthyophonus hoferi
TCAGTACCCCATACAATGTTGAATTCATGAATGGCTCCTCACTTACCAAAAATCATTTTAGGATTAGTTTTATTTAAGTGAACAAAACCTCTTCGCTTCTGATTTGATAACGGGCCTATAGCTGTGCCAGAATTAAAATGGCAAAATACATCAATTTTACAAGTATACTGCTAACTATACTCTACACGATACCAAAAAAGTATTTAAAAAAATAAAGAAAAATTCGCCCAATGTACGGTTAAACAAACAGTGCTTATCTACCTACGCTTACGTTTCATTATTAGTGAGAAATCTAATATCTAGAACAACGGTTATGAATACTAATACGTTAACTACAAAGCTTTGAATATATATACAGTTATCATTTTTTACAAACATACAAAACCCAGCACAGATGGGTCTGGCATAGTATGTTTAAAATAAGAACGATAACCTGTTCTTCTTTTTCGTTGCCTTGTCCGTTGGTTTTTGCGCAGCTTCATTGGTTGGGGATGGTGGAACACTTCTAAAATCCCTAGACGGTGGTGAGGATTCATCTATCTGAGTATAGAGAGACTGACGAAGTAAACGCAAAAATGGAGTGCTAATACGTGGATTTGTAGCTGAGACTTCCACGTGCGCTACACCATGCTTCTCCGCAACTCTCCGTGCATCTCTGGGGTCAACAGTCCGCTCAGGTAGATCTACCTTAGTACCAAAGAGCATCATAGGAGCACGGTCTGGAGAAGGGTTTAGGTGGTTAATAAAAAGAAATATAATACAGTGGAACTCTTTGAAGTAGTGTGGGGACTAGAACCACAACTGACCAAACAAAAAATAAAAAATTACGGGATATAAATACAATCCTCACCTCTTGTTTCTGCGATACTTTCCATTAGGCGGTCAGCAAACTCCAGACTTTCTTTATCCAATACTGAGTACACCACCGCAAATGCATCAGCGGAACGATAATAATGCTGACTTTGCTGTGAATCTCCTCCGATCAAGTGACCACCAACATCTACTAGCTGTAAATTTACGAATGATTTATCCACCTGTATTGAGGAAAAAAATATATGAATTTTTGTTACATTAACAGAATATGTAAGTCTATTATAGTAATACTTAGCCTGGTAAAAATGCCATCATAAAATAAAAATAATTGATAACATGAATGTAACAAAAAATACCATCCTTTCTTACTATAATAAATCAAGCATAGCATAAAAACGTACCTCTATTGTCTTAGACAAATGTTCTTCAGCTGTCACATTGTATTCTTCAATAAACAAACCGTTTATAATGCGCTGTGCCATGGCCGATTTACCCACCCCACTGGCACCCATGACGGCTATGACAGCGTAAGAGTTCATTTTCGAGCGGCATCTATTAGCAGACCTATAACATTAGAAGTGGCAATGGACAACTTAACACACGCTCCAAGGTTTAAAAAGCATATGCAGGAAACTATACGAAGCTATGGTATTTATAAATCTATACATTACAAAGCAGTAAGTAATTAAAAGGTAACCACAACTTCACATTTGACAATGCATTTAAAAACTTACATTGAAGGAACCTTATTAGGCGAAATGTTTTGGCTATCACGAAGCTTAAGACTGAAATAACTTGCCAAAGAAGAAGCTCTCCTCATAGAAGGTGGAGCGACCGTGGACATATTATCAGACATTACAGTAATAGTGGGAGAGCTGGTTGAGTCGAGAGACTTCTTAAGAGTGGATGTGGATGCCCGTCGTTCTTGGCCTAGTACTCGCGAGCTTGCACTCCCTAAACTGTTTGAATATGGTTAATTGATTTCTATAGCTGCTATATGCTATAAACGATTACTATTCACTGCATATATAACTTGATTAGCTCTACAGTCCCAAGCCATATTCACAACATAAGATTAAGCAATATATAGAATATCATATGTAATCAAAACAATACTGCATCTATCCATTTATTATTCCAATATATACTTCTGATTATAGCCTCACACAAGATATACTACCTATTCAACATTCACCTAATATTTGTCGTCATATAGTAGTGTTCATAGCTTACAACATCAAAAAAGAGAGAAAAAAAAAAAGTATTATATACCAATAAACACCTATTACATTAGGGCGTGAACGCTTACAATATCACTCAACTAATATTCGTAGAGTAAGTGGAACAGAAAAATAATACAAGGAAAAGGTAAAAATAGTATAGTTCATGTATGTAGTATTATATATAAATATATCAAAACTTACTTAAAACTTCGGGAAACGACAGCTTGATTTTTTTCGGGTTGATCCAAGTTCCTGGATCTCCTATTAGACATACCACCACTAAGTCTACTCGAAATAGAGGTTAACGAAACCTTCCTGATCATAACAGTTGGGCTAGACATGGTGCTAGAATTTTCTAATTGTGCTCTACTACTGCCTGGACTGGAAGCAGCTGGGAGAGCACGGTTCAAATTAATTAAGCTTCTAATCTCTTTAGCTGAGGCTATGATTGGTGATGGTGGAAGAGACGAATTATAGGTATTTAAGTTGGCTTTGGGTTGGTCAGGCATGTTCAAATTTCTAAAGGAGCTACTAGAATTGATAGAAGAATCGGATGATTGGTCACCTCCCGAAGAGTCGTCTAAGACTTCAGAAAAGTGTATTCGTGCCATTAACATTTCAATTTCTACGGACCGGTCAGTTTTGCTAGACATTTTTCTTTTGTGAAATGGCGAGTCCTTCGAGAGTAAGTTATGACTAGAATTAGAAGAAAACAGTCCTTTCACCTTTGTATTCTCCATTATATGCTTGTTGTCTAGATAAAACCGTGGAGCTGACGCCCTTCGAAGTGCGTGTCTATTTTGTACAACCTCCGGGGTGGCTAAAATGGTGGAGTCCATATTTGATATGTAGTGCGTTATAGGTGGAACGGAAGAAAATAAGTTGTTTACAACGAACGACAACAATAATATTGACGTAAAATATCCCTAACAACTTTAAAATAAATAAGATACATGGATCATTTGTCTTTTAAAAAAAAATTTAAGCTATAAACATAAAACAACAAAACATTTATTTGATTAACATAAATATAACTCTTATACTCAAAAACACACGATCCCGAACAACTACCATTATAGAGTACCCAAGGTATATTATAACAGGCCGAATGGGTGTTGCTTCTATCCGCTCAATTCATTTGCGTCCTACTCATTGGCTAGTAGTCAATCACGGCTATCTATATGCGTGATATACAATGAATGCGAGCCCGTAAGAGATATAGTTTCTAGAACAAGTTCAGATGCGCGTGCCCTTAGTTGGGGTATAGATTCCAAGGATAATTGTGGTTAGATGGCTTCCGATTCTTTTATGCTTCCGGAATAATTAGATTATATTTCTTGTAGACTCCAGAAATTTTTTTTCTTTGCGAAAATATAAAATATTGAATATTAATTTTCTCGGTTTACAGTGTACACTTAGTTTTCGGCGGCCCGAAACAGACACGTTCTATTTATGCTACTCTATTATCTTTTACGTTTTATTGGACACTGGGTAAACCCCGAACCAGATTTGGTTGCGATTAGAATAATATTAAATTTAATTAGTTATAAGTAATCGTGTGTTTTAACAGCATTAAAATGTTCCCAATGGCAGGTGTTTCGAGTTATCAAGGAATATCCAACGATTATTATGGGGGGTTTTTTTTCGGTCTTTTTGGTTTTGAAATTCGAGCGCCTAGGAGTGGGTTTATAAGAGGTCAGTTAGTTCGGATAATAGATTCTCATAACGCTACAATAACTACGCATACAATGAGGGACCAAAAAGATTGATATTGTAGGGGTTATTACCGCAATAATTGAAGGGAGGATGTATTATTTTTCTATGCGGCTATAGACTTTTTACAAGAGTTGAATCCTTTATTATTATTTAATAGAAAGTGGAATATTCGAAAATTGCGCTAAATTAGCTGACGCCCTTATCTTGTCTTGGTCAACGGCCAAGTTACTTGACAGAGTTGGTTTTAGGGTTGCTAATTATTGGGGAATAATTCTTCTTTTGAGCTATTAGATTGAGCGTGCATATGAACGACGTGAATGTGATCTTTAAGATGGTTCCCATAGGGCTACATTCGACCGTTGTTATAGATGTGCTCCTTCCTATGAGCTTTTATTGTGCCCCGCTTAAGAAAAATATGTCTACGTAATACATAGACAAATAGTATATAGAACATATTTATTGTTTTGTATTTGTTGTACATAATTAATTTGGTTTTTTTTCTCTTTATATAAAATTGCATTGATTTTTTTACATAATGAATTCTGAGCCGTAGGCTCAGCATAACACACGAGACCCTCTTATAACATTTCTTCAAATCATAGTCAATTACTTAATAATCCAGAAATGGTTCCCATCAAAAGGCACTGGGGGTATGAAAGGGTCTACCAATACGGAACCAATACTAAAATACCTTGTGAAAAAATATAATTGGTTATTAGTTAGACGTAGGCGTGTTTTTCAACCTGATACACTGATAATATTAACCAATTGGTTTAACAAATGTGCCTTTTAGGTTATATTTTAGAACGCGTCAAATGGCTTTGGCTTTAATTTTTCCTTAGAGGATTGGCTTAGTAACGACATTCTACATGTCCGCTACTGTACGTACATAATACTTGCGTCGACATTATTTATCATACATACATACATATATATTTTATAGAAGGGCATTTATTTTCCGCAGCCGAGCTATATTATATTGAGTAGAAGTAATGAACACGCACGAACAAACGAAACTCATAAGCATTATAGATTGACATTCTCGTCCATCTAGGTTTGTTCTAATTAGCAAGATCCAAATACATAAGTCGCCGCTACATATTTGAAACCGCACACTTTATCCTACGAGTTTATGTGCTAAGTCCTGTATACAATATTTCTGCGGTTAAAATAATGCAAATTTCCGTTCGGCGGAATCATAATCAATCTGGACTATGCAAGAGAGGATAGAATAAGATGTGGTGGTGTTTTTGGTGTATTTTGTGATAGGGAAAAGACAACGAAAGTACTGAGGATCTTGGCAGATTCGTTCCACCTATCATAACATCTTATTGTCCTTTTGCCATTACCGACTGTTCAATTTGAAACGGCCGTATTATTTGCTCATCCATATATGGGCTATGGTATGCATGTTACCGGATATATATACAACCCAATAACAAGATGACTTTGAAGCATTGTAGCATACTTCATTCTGCTTACTTCTTCAGCATACGAGATAATGTTTACACAGCCCAATAACATTGACGATATTTAGCCTAGATCTCCCCATATATACAAGAAAAAGGTCCTAATTTCAGAGCACTATGTTTTGGGCTTTCTCCTCCTGTTTTTGATACTCGACTATTATTCCAACCATGTATTATCATATTAATGTATTTAAGTATGGCCTTAATATTGGCATACTATTAACTTATGCATAAATATCTTTATATGTGCGGTTTGCGCCTAAAGGTTTTGTGCCATATTATGTTACATTACATAGTAACCACTATGAGCAAGGATAGATACAGAAAGAGTAACTTCTTAAAAATTTAACTGGTGGCAAGAAAGATGGAATAATTAGTATTAAAAATAGTTCTATTTTCTTGATAAGAAAACATATACCCTTATCATTAATAAGAAGTAGCCAAAATAGGACTAGTGAGTTGATGAAGCAATGGTTACAAATGTCAATTTTATTTTGTAACAAACTTAGAGATCAAGCATATATATATAAACAAGACCTGTGAATCCCTAATAAGAAATACTCGACTGAGCCGAGCTTATTATGAAGAAGCCAATGACCTTATAAGATTGTTTTTCAACATCTTCCATTCAATAGTCAATATTACTTATAAAAGCATCGATCTAGTAGTTCCTATTAATTGAAAGGAGGTAGAAGGAGAGATCGCAAATAAATTGTGATTGAGGTCATATTATTGGATGTTTGGTTTTATTGGTATTATATATAGACTTTGGGAAAAAGGCACAGAATCTTGTTTATTATGGAACGATAGTAAGAGCAAAGTATTTTTATTCACAGCATCTTAGTATAACTATTTATACATATAAGCACATAGAACACATGACAGCCTAAATTTTCATGGGAAGTAAACTAAGAGTGTTTGAAAACAGCATGTGTCAGAGATCTATCTTGGCTTGGGGAAAACACGAAAACTTTAATATATAATATAATGTTGTTATTGGTGAATTAACCAGTAATACACATTGTGCCAAATATAGCTACTTAATTGGCAGAGTGACTATCGAGTTAATTATCTAATGACTGGTACATTACTGGTACACCTATTGTAGTATATTGGTAATATGATTGACATCTATCGGTAATAGGAGCAACACATGATGGTAAATATAGCTAGTACACATATGCAAAGAAACTATTAGCTACAATTATCCAATTAATTAATGCTGGGTTCGGAAGTATTTATTCTATATATAAAATGCTATATTTAGAAAACAAGAAATTTGGTTCTTTGTAACAGATTGGGGCAGATTCTGTAGTGATCTGATTAAAGGCTATATAGGTTTTTCGCCCCAATTCATGTTTAAAATAATCAGTCAACCTTAAACAGTAGTGAGATAATTATTGCACAGATTAAAAAAAAAAAAGCAAATGTACCCCACAGCAGATCTTCCATATCAATCTAGCAAGAATAGAATACTAAACCACAAAGTAACTAGCATATATTGCAATGCACAATACTCCATTTCCTTTCAGGTGTTTTTAGCACCTTTTATAGCAAACCATAAACTACCTCAATTATGCTATTAATGATATTGCCATTGCTTTATTAAACATTTATACAATACAATATATTCTCATTCTACATTCCAGAAAACCCACCATACATATATAATATATATATATAACATAACACCAATTTAAATTTTTTAAAAAGAAAATCTATAATGCTAAGAGGAACTAGTGACTGCCAGCTTCTTCAAATGCTCCATAAACACCTGCAGACTGACATCATCAGTAATAACAGGGGCTTGACTCTCCATCCCCTGATTGTATGCGTTATTGTAGCTGCTAGAGGGGTTGACCTTAGCAAGTAAGAAACGGGCCTGACTCCCGCCCTGATCACAGTCAATGAAACGGGGCACAGGGAATCGTTCCGTGATGATTTCCTGTAGTAAGGTGGCTCATTAGTTCACGAATATCGAGTATAGTGTGGCTTGCAAACTATCTATCAACAAATCAATTTCAACTATGTGTTCATAAAAGTTGGTCATCTTGCAGCAATTGGTATGCTAATGCTACATGTACACTTAAAATAAGTTGGTCATCTTATAGCAATTAGTATGCTAATCCTACACTTTAAATAGAAATTTAAATATAGCTTTTTTCAAAAAGCTTCATTCCAATACCACATGCATACAAAAATTCATTCGACATCTCTGATGCCATTACAGTGTAGTGTATTAGAATTAGTCACCCAACCAATTACACACTTTAAAATTTAAGCCACTTATTTTCATTCTTATTTCCAATTCAATAGATAAATGAACTCAATGCCTCGTGACCTATAGTAAATATTACTGGAACGAATATATTCAAAACCACAACTTTAGCTACAACCATAGCAACGCCCATATCCACACAGTACTGCACTATACCATACATCACACTATACTCTAAACAGTCCTGTACTATACAAAATACTATACTCTACCTAGTACTATACTATACTACCCATAATACTACACTCTACACAGTACTATACTATATTATATATAATACTATACCCTACACAGTACTATATACCTACCCTTGAATCATTGACCGGAGCCTCTAACAGCATTCTGAAGTTAGTGTGACTGGGATCATTCTGATAGCCAGCCTTCCGCCAATTAGCAATGGTCTCTCCATGGAAGATCAAGATGTAGAAGTAGGCGTCCAGAAGGAGAATCACATCCTGTACAGAGGGGGTTAAGGGTTAAGAATTGATTGGTGATCGGTAGACTAATCTATCACAATTAACATTGCAGTGATGGTGGACAAAAAAATTATAAAATATAGTGATGTTAATTAAAAGCTAAGAGGTTATTGGTTATTAGCCTTTGAGCCAATTATAAATGATTATTTTACATTATCTTAAGTATAAATTAAATCTATTATATTATATTAGCGAGTGATTAATAATAATAAAATAAATATGTATAAATAAATTGATTGGTTCTTGCAGACACGGACAGTATCATTAGAATTAAAGAGCAAAGAAAGAGGATATTGAAAGGAGGAGGTAGGTATAGATCTGATACTCGAAGCATATATATACATGCACACACAAATATAGAATATATGCAGAATATAAAGAGACCATGGAGCAATGCGTAAACTAAGAAACAAACTAGCAGCCACATAAAGTATTTAAACCTACAGGCCTGATACTAGACGAATCAAGAAGCACGGGAGATGGTGGTTGGTCAAAGGAGTAGGCTATAAGAGAGGGCTGAATCATAACTAGAGAGTCCATCACATCTGCTTTATTCAGACGGTTTCTGATAATCAAGAGGGAGAGAGCAAGAGAGAGAGAGAAAGAGAGTGAGGGAGCGAGGGGGAAGTATATGTGATTGTGCATATATATTACCTATGAATGCTTATAGTATAGGAAAGGGAAAAGAAAAAGAGTAGACAGGTCAAAAAGAATAATAAAAATAATGGCATGTATTCTGTTAGTAGAGTTGGCTATGTATGTATAGTTATTGCTATATTACTATGCTATATTGCTACATACCTAGATATATACAAATATGTATATACTCATGCATTTACGTCTAATTATTGTTCATTATAACCCACCTATAGTATGCAGTCTCGTCAGGGCTATTATTAAACACCTGTAAGAATTGAGATCGTCGTAGATGGAACATAAATTGAGGATACAGACTAAAGGAGTCAGAAAGCCGAAAACTGTTGGCCTGGTCTTTGTTATATTCTCCAAACTTCTGGCACTAAAGGTGGGCAAGGATTGGATGTAAGGGGAAAATAAAAAATTAAAAAACTTTAAAAGCAAGAGCAACAAGAACAACCACACGTACCAGGCGGATGAGCATACGATCCAACCACCTCAATACATCAGCGCCCTCATCATTCTCACCCCTAAACGTAGCTATTCTAGCCATCATGACAGCCGAGGCCTCCTGGTCAAAGCCCGAGGCTATATACTGCGGATTACCTTGGGTGTTGGCCCAACTAGAGGTAGGGGGGAATAGGGTACAGAGTAAGAAAGAGGGTAGGGTATATTGTGGTAATAATATAGCCACAATTTATCTGTAGTCTAGTGATATATGATAGTATGCATTATAATACTATAGTAAAATAGTATAGCATGTATGTATGTATGTATGTATGTATGTATGTATGTAACCGTATATGCTACTATATACCAAGAGAGGAGAAAGAGGAGAGAGAGAGGCTGCAACATACTTGCGAGCCACAGTAGTAACACGTAGTCTCCTATGGCCATCTGTTGTCTGGAACAAAGTCTGGAACTGGATAATACCAGTGGGTGTAGTGATGGGCTGAGTGTGCTGTAATAGGTGCAAAATCACTTAGTGTATGTACATGTATAGGTGTAGGTGTAGGTATACCTTTATTAATGGTGGGCATGAATATCAAAGCAAATATACGTAATATACATATAATTACAGATACATATAACTATCAACAGCACCCTATGACTTCATATATATATATTCCTACATACCTTGTTGATTATCAAGCATACTGTCAGTGTAGCGACCTGTACATATTATATACACCTTATGCACCCTATACACAACACCTTACCTGGTTGACCACCTCAAAATATACAGCTAATGTAGTAGTAGGATCTAGAGCCCCCAACCTCCAAGAGCATGTACCGCCAATTCCAATTTCCTGGTAAATGATTGATTGGTCATAATTAGAAATTACAACAAGAACCTATTAGAATAGGGATAAGGAAGATATGATTGGAGACCTATATATAAAGTTATCTAGGTAATTCTGTTATCTGCTAATCTATATCCTTGTCTGGGAGTAATATAGTCAAATATATATATAATAGAATATATATAAGCGCTAAATCAAAACAGAGAGCTCCTTGCAACAGTAGGTCGTAGGCCCGGTGGTGATATGTGTATATTTAGGAGGGATAGGAAAGAAAACGCTATATATGTATGTATATGTGATATGTATATGCATAATAGTATAACAATATGTATAAACACGCATACTTGGACATTTTCCCCAACCATGCATCTCATAAGTAGGTACAGTATACATAAATACAACTACCAGGTTCGACCCGGCCCGAATTAACAGATAGAGTTCAAAACACATTGGAGATCATTCTAACTATAGCTAGATATAGATAGGCATACAAGGTGATCTCACATTTTCTGATACTGCAGCACTCTTTCGGTCCAATGATTGGCAACTGCCAATAGTACCACAGATCTTTAATTCCTTGGAACACTGTGAAGTTATTGGATGGTAGGGAAAAATATAGATGGATATGGTTAGTTGATTGGTCAAATACCCCATATGTGGGTATTTAATTGGAAGGATAGCACATGGCTGGTGGCGATGTCATCCTTTGTTAAAAAATCATTTTTAGTAATAATTATAAATTATAGATAGAAGGTAATTTTTTCAAATGATAGTAATATTTACGTAAATAAACCAATGAATAATTCCTAAAAGAAATAAAAAACCAATGAACCAATAAACCAATGATAAAGGCAATCACCTTGACATCCAGTGTGACATTAAAGCCCATGTTATATTCCTGGCGATGATCTTTACCAAACACCTTCTGATAAGACTGCTTAAAGAGAGACGACGTAAACGAATCACCTAACGTCATGTGTCCTCCTGTACACATGATTATATTATGCCATGTTAGTACATATACTATAGACTATCATGTTTTCATGCATACACGCCGAAATAACTATCCTTAACAATATAACCATATATAATAACCTACCACACCAATCACCTATCTCCTCTCCATCTTACCTGTCATATTAACCAGTTGCTTCATTTCATGTAACCCGGTCTGATCCAATGCACAGGTGTATAAATCGACTACATGTCCACTATTGGCTGCCCTTAGGGCCAGGGCCTGATAGTGCTGTGACATTACATTACCATTGGTTGTGATTAACATGATGATCGCAGATTAATGCATGGTAATGACTGGTGATGTAATTAAACATTAATTAGAGCTATTATCTATAGCCAATCAACACTATTGTATGATCGATGTAATGCAACCACATAGGGCCTATGGTTAACATATGAACAGATCGTAAGCCAATTAGAATTGGAATGTAATGTTGATAACAGTCAATAAGGCGAGAAGACGGTGCTATGGTGATATACTATTCAAGAGGATTGATTGGCTAGCCTGGACTCATCAATTATGTCAAGACTAAAAATATTAATATTAAAGTTAATATATATGGGAGACAGATGAATTAAAAATAGCCAGAAAGAATATAATAGTTGGTGTACTGGTAGGGTAGGTGATGGTTATCTCCCATCTTAACATGTTACTA
Organism: Ichthyophonus hoferi; assembly: GCA_002751075.1. Lineage (NCBI taxonomy): Eukaryota > Ichthyosporea > Ichthyophonida > Ichthyophonidae > Ichthyophonus > Ichthyophonus hoferi. The sequence goes on from NAOQ01000338.1 coordinate 24,356, forward strand.
GATGGACAATAAAGGATAGAAGAAAGAGAAAGAGGAAGAAAGAGAGATAGAAAAAGAAAAAAGAAAGAACTACAAAGACAACAGCAATATTATATTATATCAGCCATTAAAATTCAAGGTAACATCAAAGCCCATCAACCTTCTGGGCCTTCTTCAGGTGATTGGCGTTGCCCTTCTCTATATCATGCCATGATCTAATCGTCTCTTTTAATTCGTTGCCTACCACCATCCCTGGGCCCTCTGTGCAGGCCCCACCTAGGAACATCATGACACGTGCTCCAGTATTGGGCACTGTGCACTGGTAGGTGGTTCATTAGTATTCATTACATCCTAAAATAAATAATTAGTCACTGTGAATGTATTTCAATTATTTCTTTTTCCTTTCAAAATTAGATTCTAATTAATTACTGTATGCATGACACGTACCCCAGTATTTGGGATTGTGCATTGGTAAGTGGTTAACGAGTATTAATCACTTCTATAGTCAATTAATGAGCTTCAAAACAGTCATTAGATATTCGGAATTAAGGCAAACCATTACAGATGATCATATATATAATTTAATTATCCAATGAGTGAAACAAGAAAAGTAACGCAATTTTAATTTTAGAGGTGTCTGGTTTGCAATGGGCTGCTTTTAAAGAAATGTAACTTCATCGGTTTAAAAATATTCAGTTGATTATCTAATTGGCCTATTAGTTTCCCACTCCCTATATCTCTAATGACCAATCACTATTCCTTCTATGGTTCTATATTATCTACCAAGCACGCTGAGCCATAACCTCTTGTATGCTAGTACTCAACATTTGAATATATAACTATAGCCAGCCAGGAAACATAAGTACAAACACAGATGCATGTGGAGATACACTTAACCTATACTAGTCTTATATACACAGAACCAACCTCAATATGAAAAAAATTAAGAGAACACCAATAGGTATGGGTAAAGTTGTAATTGGTTTCTATATACAGAGAGACTATTCTTTAGCTAGGTTAAGCAGCACTTTACCGCTACGTCATAGACAAATAAGAAAAGTAGTTTGGACAATAAGTTCCTATTGAAGCAAAACCATACACACATACCTCCAACATGCCTACAGCTACAGCCAATGCTACACCAGTAGCCCTAAGGGGACGCTTATCATTGGCTACAGGCCATGGGTCCCTCTGTATCTCTTCGATAATAGCTGTCACAGCTGCGTCACATTGTTGGAGAGGCTGGATAAACCTAAATACAGAAATGATTACGCCACAGTATTAAAAATGATTGGTAGGTAACATGGAGCGTTATACTATATTTGGTGTTTGTTTAGGTACATAACGTCATATCTTTCATATTGACATAGTTTAAATTTAATATAATTATAAAAATACAATAAAAAAGTAAAGTAAACCATTGATTGGCAGCCACAGAATTAATATATTGGTAGGTAATACGGGACATTATACCAAATTTGAAAAAATGTAAATAACGTCATACCTTTTATATTAATACAATTTAGATTATATAAGTTTTAAAAATATAAAAAAGAATAAAATAAACTATTGATTGGTAAACGCAATTCCCTATATATGGATATAAGGTAGGTGTAAATGAAAACTATATAATAGCAAGGTAGGGATTGGCTATACTAATGACCTCTTTGTGCTAAATACGGGATAGATTTACAATATTATTTTAAAAGGTGGCTTAATCTATAAATAGCTTACCCTATAGTGTAGGCATATATTATAATTGATAGGTAGGAAGATGCATGGTACGCTTCCAATCCAGACCACATAAGTAAATGGAAACATAATATAAGGAAATGCCATAAAAACACTACATTGATTAGTAAATTAACCAATGAGCTTTACCTTCCAGAGCCATGCTGCACGTTTTGTTGATTGGTTGGGGCACCTGCATTATCATCACATTAGACCAATTAGATAATACAATGAAGTGTAGTATAGTATAGTATAGTATGATATGATACAAATAACATCGTATAGCATAGCATATATATATATATATATATATGGATCCATAATACAGTCCTAGCATAAGCGAGGGACCATTATGTTATACAGAGGTGTAGTGGAAAACCATACCCTACCCTATCCCACCCTACCTTTTGCCCCAGTTAACCCTAGGGCCTCTTCTAGCTGCTTCCCACTGACATCCTTGGACCCTTTGAACACATAACTCTTAGCACAGCTATCATAATGGCCTAGTTCGTGTACTTGTACCTAGTTTTAATTTACTGTTAGGACCTCTCTCTGCATATATGTGCTACATATACATATAATATAACATAAATACACCACACCACTTAGGTTAAAATAACATTTTTAACCAATTTGAATGATATTTACAGAATATAAACTTTCTTTTTCCTTGGAAACATACACAATTATAATTTTCGGCTTTTTAACTCCCTTTTTCATTGGTATACATTTAAAGAAACTTGTTTCTAGCCCCGTCTATCTATATATATACATATATTATAAATTTCCATTATCACCATAATAGATAGAGATTTGCCAATCACAATGCAGGCTGGCATACACACCTATATCATGATGTAAGTATTTGCATAGGTATACCTAATATAAATAACTACATATACCAATTGGGATAACCCCTTAAAATGCACTTTCCTTTATGCATTTACACTAAGTGTAATAAAACATTAAATGTACGTGTTTAAAGAGACAAGAGGTGAGAGAACGACTAGCACATGACCTATAAGATAGAGATAGTAGGGAGAGAGAGAGTGTGTGTGTGTGTGGGTGGGTGTAGGTATGTTTGTAAATATGTAAATATAATATGTAAAACCTAAAGAGTGAGCAAATAATAAAAACAACAAAATAACAGCAAAGACACACCCACATACTTATACACATATACGTATATACATACATGCAAATATATATATATATACACCAAACTACACCTACCGTAGTGCCAAAGGTGATCAACCCCACCAGGGCATTAGGAGGCATGAGACTCAGCGACATAATAAGGGTATCCTTCAAAGCTGCTAGCTCATCATCATCTAAACATGTATCAATCACTAACAGGAAGATAGGGGGCATGGTCTGTAGGCGTGGAAGAGTGTACTCTACTGTACTAAACTGATGAATTAGCTCAATAGGAAGGTTGCTTTCAGATATTTCACGGTACTGGGGTGGAAATTGATTGCGGCCGAAGCATAAAGGACATACCCACACTTTTTGCATGAAGTCTACTTGACTGTGTAGGGTGTAGGGTTGATCGTGTTTAATGTTGGAACATTGGTTTTTGGAGGCGGTGATGTACAGTCTTAGATACCTCTTTCATGCTATTAAGTGTAAGTGGTGGGTGTTGCTTAATAAAGATTAAATGCAAATACAGGATTAATACAAGACTATTATGATGTTACCCTCATCCCCTGGCCCCTATACCCCTCTATTACATACTATTCACTAATCACCTCAAGCATACACACATTCACATATAGATTTATAAACCTTGGCCCCTAACCAGAGAACATACATTACAAGTGAATACCTATTATTCTTGTGCAGCCAACAATAACCTGTGTTTAATCACTTCATCCTACTTACCACAGTGGATTAAGAACTGCACCACAGCTCTTTGTAGAACACAATATAGGGTCATACTGTACAGGAGGCATGTCCTCCCTGGTCTTCAATGGTGTGTACAGACAGCCAATAGGGACAACCAACCGTGTGGCTTCCAGACGGGAGGAGGGCCAGACATTCCAACTAAAACGCACTCCATCTCTATCTTCTTGCTCTTCAATATATTCCTGTGCGGTAGCCATTCTTCCAAGGAAAAGAATTGATGAGTTGGTTAGAAATATTACTCTGAAAGGAAGAATAACAAGTTGGGAAAATTTAAGTTTGGAAAGTTTTATGATTATAGGTGATAGTAAGTAATTTTAAGAATATGCAAGAAGTTGTATGTCGTAGTTAAGAGATGTTTTGACCTAACAACTATCTTTCTATTTAATATAGTTAAAAAGACTTTATAGTACAGACATCTGTCTCATATATGCATAAGGTATAGGTATAGTACTTGAAATGAAGACCCATTAGCCATGAACAAGAACAGTAAATACATGGTTGCTTACATGTTATGCTAGTGAGAATAATCACCCACAGATATCTATATATTCCACTCTAAAAGAATGGTATAGTATAGAGGATATAATAACTATTATTAATAATACGATACTATATAATTATAATTGCTATAAACCTATATAATATATAGATACAGATACATAAATATATATAAAAATAGATATGTTTTTTAAAAGTAATTTTAATTCTCAGTCAAAATTTAAAATGACATTAAAATTTAGAACTTTTATCGTGGAGTTAATCGCACCCTATTTGTTACTATTAATAGTCTATTCAGCCTTGGTTACCGTTTAATCTACATTTCCAGCAATGGCATACATTGAAGATCACAGGATCTGATGGGGAAGATTCGATTGCATTGTTCTTTCTGTTTATTTTTTGTAAGTTATTAGTTTGTTACTTTAAAATTTCTTGAGTTCACTTGTTTATATATATATTTCTATATTTCTTGCTTAATTTATATATATATACGTAAAGCTATTTTTTTTGGTTTTCTATTACTTATTTATTTCATTTTTCTTTCGTAGTAATGAGAAAAGTGGAGATAATAGGTCCTTGCTCAAAATAAACCACTATGAATTGATCTTGAGAATTCATTGAAAAATATCTAAGCATTTGCTATTAGAAATACAGAAAGAAAAATATAACCACTATAAAAGCTGTAAAAATTATTTATGTATCATGAAAGCCAGTCTTCCAAGAGGAATGAAACGTAACTAAGACTGTATCTGTATGTATACATTCATTTCACTGATCTCGAATTTCCAGTGGATTGATGCAGCTGCAAGATAAATTTAAAATATTTTATTGCCTAAGGACTAGATAAAGTTTTAAATTTGGAATATAATTGGAAAGATTATTTTATTTCATTATGTTAGGTTAGAGTTCTATGACCAGTTAACTATTTTACTATACTATTAAAAAGGTTTCCTGTACTTCTGTCACACTTGCCTATATATATGCAATAGCTATATAAATCTAGAGAATTACATACCCCATATAAATGTACAATATTGATATTAAGAGCCTGTTGAAAATAATAAGTAGAGATAGGAGCGTTCTTGTGGCCTATATTTGTTTAGGAGAAGAGAAAATACCGAAACAAAAGGCGTTTTATCATGTCTCTTTGCATATCCGGAGCAAAGATATGCTAAAACATGTTTTTGTTATTAGACAAGTCAACAGGACATATCTTTGGTATGATGCCTAAGTAATGCCCTATCTAGACTTCATAACCTGATTTGAAATGGCCTATTTTATTCGTGGGCTCTCTCATTGACTGGTTCAATTTTAATTGATCATCTTGGATTGGCATTTAGCACTAATTGATTGCACCAACTATTTTTCCAGACTACATATGTACTAGTTGTAGCAATTTATGATAGTCTCAGTGACCTGTCCACAGGTGCCGAGGTTGCCAATTTGGTGCTGTATATTAAGACTATATATATATATATATTATAATATTGTTTAACAAGTAATACATGAGTGCAAAGTTTTGTGTGTCACGAACTTATTCGTATTTTCCCATAGCAGTATGGCACATGTATATGGGCATGGCATGTGAGGTTGCCGCGTATACCCAGGTGTACCAAAACAAAACCCTATAATAGTTTGGGTTCTTAACCTTGACGTAATCTGTTATTGATTATTGAGTCTTAGGATCGCGTACTTCAATTTTCAATTTGGTTCTGTGTAGAGGTATCTTCGGCTAGGCTATCAGTAGAAACAATACTTAGTGGCGATCCACTTTCAATAGAAGGCAATGTAATAGCAGGCGTATATGTGACTCTATTTCTAATTGTTTATTGCGGTTGTATTCAGCTAGAAGTTCAGGAGGTATTCCTGCATAAATGCGTTTGGGCGCGATAGTGCTTATAGCACTGTCGCATTCAATAAACAATTAGAGATAGAGTCACATATACGCCTGCTATTACATTGCCTTCTATTGAAAGTGGATCGCCACTAAATAATGTTTCTACTGATAGCCCAGCTGATCATACCTCTACAAAGAACCAAACTGAAGTACGCAAACCGGAGAATCAACCATCAAGTACAAATTACCACAAGGTTACGAACCCAAACTACTATAGAAAAGAACCTTAGCGTAGTGACTACTTAGCTGTGGGCTTGTCGTTTACTAAATGAGCTAGATAATTCCTATGACCTTCAGAAGTGACTGTGGCATGGCACCCAATGTAAAATATAAAATATATAAAAAGGGAGACAGTTCACCAAACTCTATGTTAAATGTTCCCGCTCACTCTGGCTCTGATATTTGGCGGCTGGCAGCTGAAGTGATAAATGGGTGTTGCCCAGTTGCTTTGCACATCATCTTGGTGTCACTTTGATCATTGGGAATATTGATATTTCAAATCCAAATTTGAAGACAGTGCATAGGTGTAATAAAATCAACTCTCCATGTAGGGTTGGAGCGAAGTGTTTTTGGCTTTCGTAAATCATTGACTTACTAGAGTTACCAGGTTTTGTAACCGTAAAAAACTATTTAAGCTTTCTCTGCTACGATGTTGGGAATTTACTCTTCATTGATAAGAGGGAACAGATGGTCTGTTTCTACTTATTTAAATGCAGCAATCCTCTGACCAGGAGGATACACCAGCTGCTGGTACTCTTTGCATTATTATATCTTTTTATTGAGAAGTCTACATTGGAGTATTCTACGAGGTGGATGAGTCCAGGCTTGTAAACGTGTCCTCAATTGTCTGATCCCGTAGATATTGATGGTTGCTATAGAAACATGGGCACATCTAGGTAGCTGTACAGGCAGGCAGCCTTTATGGCTCGTTCTTCTAGGTCATACCTTCAAGATATTTCTATACTCAGCAGAAGTCTATTGTTCAAGTATGAGTACACCGGGTACAAAATTCCATGATAGTCCACATTCTGTTTTTCTTGTAACCCCTGTGCCACAAGGCGTGACTTGTGTCCAAATTTTTATTGAGGGGTAGTTTTGAGTGCGGTCACTGCTGCTATGAATACTCGCCTGCAGAATGGAGCGTATGTAGAGCCACTTCTTAATGCCCAATGGCTTATATTTTGATATCTTCCAAGCGTGTTGTTTAGCTATCTGACGTGATTTGGGTACATCATTGTCGTTGTTGTCTGATGATTCTGCCACAATTTTTCCTACTGACTCGGAAAAGTCCTTTAGAGTTTTGGAGGCTATAAATGAGCGGCAGGCTTATATTAAACGGTGTTGTTGTTGTGGAGCTCATCTCACTCATGGTTGGGAAAAACAATATTGGCATTGAGGAAGTAGAGGTTATCCTTGTAGGGTCGTACTTCAAGCAGAAAGTGTCCAAGTGCAGCCATTGCTCAGTTGGTGCCAAATGTGGTAACGATATCTTGCCTGCCTAGGGCAGGGATGGAAAACAGATTTGTAAGGGCGGACTCCACATAGAGGCTGGCTAGCATTAGATCTTATGTTTATCTCATTGGTTAACTTCATCTTTTAATTATTTATAGTTAAGACTCATCGAATAATTAGTGGCGAACTTACAAATAGATAGTAATAAAGTTCAATTTCCGTATAATTCGATTAGGTAAAGCACTACTGGTGTATAACTCCATTACATAAATAATTATTATCTACCTGATTAGATTAAATATACCAATAAACTGTTTAAAGCTCAGTATTCAGCATCTACACTTGATAGAGACTAGAAAATGACTGATCCTATCGAGAAGGTTCTATTAGTGTTTCCTTATATGGCTCATTAGCTAATTCACTGCAAACTATGTATCGACAAATCAATTATAACTATGTGCTCATTCGAAGTTAACGATCTTGTATCATTCTCTAACAACCGTAAGAATCCTCTTAGCAGTGGATCTAGCCCACAACTTACAACATGCCCAACTAGATGTAGTAGGAGCATGTCAAAACTTTAAGTTAATAGAGGAAATCTACATTTACAAAGCCCGGTTCGATGTCCTGGGTAACCACCAAAGTCCCAAACTTGGACTACTATGACAAGAGTCCCCGTGTGCACTTTAACGTCTATACAAAGCCTTCTAGCAGTGGCTACAGTCTACAAGTTCTAAACAGTATGCTAGTTTGAGGAGATCATTATGTAGCACCTTGAGCGATTTTTAGATACTTTTTCCTGAGCGGTATGTGCTGGATCAAGAGATTATTAGATGATCTCAAGCAACCTGTATGAGTCTGGCAACGGACCTCAACATATATGCACACAGCCCACCCCGATCGAGCTCATCAAGGGTGAGCTGTTCGCTACTAACTAGGTTAACATCTCGGTAGGTATTTAGAAAAGTAGGAGTGTTCAATTTTAAGCTAGTAATAAGATTATTTTAATTTATTAATGTCGTAATTAACCTTGCACTACGCTATCTCATTGGTTAACTTTATCCATCCATTAATTACCTATTCTTAAGGCTCATTGGTGAACTAGCGGTGTGACGCTTATAAATAGATAAATAGATAATAGATAGTTGTAACTGATAAGTTTTATTTCGGTATGATTAGATTAAAGATACCAATTGGATCGAGGCTCCATGGATTTTATTTAAGGCACACCTTTTCTAATTAATGAGGTTAGATCCCCAATTCTTAATTCCTTTACGTTCTTAGATACGAGTTTACGGTAAAGCTATATACTGCATAGGTACCGATGCATAGTTCCAATGCATAAATAATTTGGTATAATAATGAAGATAGGGAAACCGCAATGCGCTAATTGGCTATTTTAAATTAATTAGTCGGAAATCTGAATCAGAGCGCGGTAAAATAAATTAGGAACAACACGGAAACCGCGATTTCGTTCTCGTTTGAGACTAATTTTTTAACCTTTTTTTTTCTCTTTCGGGGGGTGTCGTCCCCGAATCCTTGCTTTTCTATTGAATAATTTTAATACTTTCTAAGATATAACCCAAAATCTAAATTCTAATTGGCATTTATTCATTTATTTGAATGGTTGGGTATCTGGCGATAAGGATCACCATATCTTCAAACGCGTTCTCTTGACGGCGTTCTCGCCCCCATATGTGCTTCCAGGAGCAACTATTACACAACATTCAATTGGAACCCAATATTCTTATCTGCAAGATTCGGACCAATAGAGAGATTTTGCAGCAGTATCGACAAGAAAAGCGTTCCCGTTCCTTGAAATATCTTATCCAGTCAAGTCATCTTCAACTTCAAGTGGTGAAGAAGACTTAAGCGAGATTGACCAGGAAACCTCCGACAGTTTATATATTGCATGGTAATGAAAATTAAGTCATCAATAGATAACCGTATTTCGTGATTATATCATGATTAAATGCTAGCACAGCTAGCACCTTTTGTACTTACTAGAGAGTTCTAGTTAAGCATTGTTCTATTCTAGTCAAGTGCTAAGTGTTGATGCACTATGTTGTAGTCACTTCTAACACTAGTGGCGCGGTAATGTGATAACTAATATTACGCTAATATAGTTTGTATGTATAATATCCAAAACAAGTGGTTTGTGAATTTATAAACATGACTTATGAGTTGGAGAATTAAATTATAGTTGATGTTTGTGATTTAGTTCTTGTATATCACCCTGATGTGATTATTGTAGAAGAAATTATGCAAAGTTTTTTTAGTTTTTAATGCGTTTATTTTGTGCATAAATTTGATTGTGATAAATGTTTACACACCTGAAATGTTGAATTGGATGGAAAATTGTAATCTATCAGACGATGAGTAAACCCCAAACGAAAACACGATTGTATTGGTAAATATTCCGCGATGTAAGCATCTTTTGTACTTAGTATCCCAAACTAGTGGTTTTTGAATTTATAAACCTGACTTATGAGTTGAGGATTTAAATCGTAGTTGATATTTGTAATTTAGTTCTTGAATATCATATTGATGTGATTATTTTAGAAGAAATTATGCAAAGTTTTTTTTATAGGTTTTAATACGTTTATTTTGTGCATAAGTTTGATTGTGATAAATGTTTACACACTCGAAATGTAGAATTGGATGGAAAATTGTAATATATCAGACAGTGAGTAAGCCTCAAACGAAAACATGATTGTACTGGTAAGTATTCCGCGATGTAAGCATTCTTTGTAATTAATGAAGAGTTCTAGTTAAGAATTATGTTTGGTTAATTAAGGTGGACTAGTAATTGCTAATTTCCAAATTTAGTTGAACAATTTTAGTCAATTGCTAAATGGTGATGAGCTACGTTGTAGTCACTTCTAACACTAATGATGCAGTAATGTAATAAAATAATATTACGTTAATATAATTAATATGTATATTATCCAAAACAAGTAAACACAACTTATGCATTGAGGATTTGAATTGTAGTTGATGCTTGTGATCTAGCTCTTGAATATCATTCTAATGTGATTGTTTTTCACACAAGTAAAGATGGTGATTATACTAGAAGAAATTATGCAACGATTTTTGGGCTTTAACGCGTTTATTTTGTGCATGAATTAGGTGATAAATGTTTACACACCACTGAAATGTTGAATTATATAGAAAATTGTAATCTATCAGTGAGTAAACCCCAAACGGAAACGCAATGGTACTGGTAAATATTCCGCAATTAAATCATCAGATATGATCCATTACTACGGGAGTTTGAATAAAGAGGGAATTCCGCTTTTGTTTCGAGTGAAATTAATCCTCTACTGTGTAGAAACACTTATGGATGATTGATTCTATAATATATTACGTTAACAAAAGTAAAAATACATTCTGACACATTTCATAGTATAAATTTAGGTTATCACACTAAACGATCATCATGATCATCCAATTCTAAGTAGTATATATACTAGCAACGCTGGTACTGTTCACAAGCTAAGCTACGTTACACAACTTTTATAGGGCGAGTATATTTGCCATGTCAATCACATGTCAGCAGATTTTCTATATTGCTTTACTCTACTAGAATACCTACGTATACGTAGGGTGTAATCACTAACAGGTGCTTTATTACGATGCTAATGATAACTATTACTGGCTGTTTAATGCTAATAGCTCTCTGACTCCTGGATCTGGGCGTTGATTAATGAATACAAACTCAAGAGCCAGTAGACGTTAGAATAAACATACCATAATTATAGAATACAGATCAAGTATTTTCTAACCATTAAGATAAAGTATATATAGTATATTCCATAGTCACATATAGTATATCCTGTAATAAAACATAGGATATCCCATCGTAATTAAGATCTTTTCTTACATACTCAATCATAATCTCCGATTTACTTAATCTAATTAAGCACATACCAATTCAATCGATATTATTTAATTATTAATGGGGTATTTTCAGTGACTTATTCACAGGCTTCAGGGGTTCCAATTGAATGTTGTGTAATAGTTGCTCCTGGGCGGCTAGCGGTCTCATAATAGCATGTAGCATATCCCATAGTAACATATATATATATAATACAAAACTTCGTTTTATAACGATTGAGACGTCATTACCCGTGTTTATTATTGGTTATTTCAGTTCCTCTTATCCTTTCTGCAACATTTGTTTCACGGGTGTCCTAGCGGTGTTCCTCAATGTCAACGAGCCTTTCTTTTTCTTTTGGGGCTCTCTAACGTTTTAGCCGATGTGGGAGAATAATGCAAGATCGTTAACTCCGACATAGCTAGGCCGACTGGTTGATCATGAAGGAATTGGTCTGATATTAGATATTGCAGTTCTCATGATCATAAGGAGAGGTGTTCAATTTGCAAAGGAACATTTCTGGAAGGCTGTAAAGTACCTTTTCACAAAGTATTAGAGTTCGTGTATTGCTGGAGTGAGAATCAAAGCTCGTGTGCATTGATGATTAAAGAGTTGGATATTAGTAGGCCTATTGTCGTGGAGCTCAATGTTAAGCTGAGGGATGTCATCTTGGTTTACAGAAAATTGTGCTCTTTT
>NAOQ01000338.1:42273-71292 GCA_002751075.1 Ichthyophonus hoferi
ATATATATATATATATATATATATTATCTACCTACCTACCTGCATACTCTAATATTACTACAACTAAACTATAGTATGGTATATCGTGCAATATCATACTATAATTCCACCTACCTGTTTATAAGCTCTTCTGCCCAATAGTTACCGTCCATATCAAACACAAAGGCAGCTCTGTCCTCGTCAGATACCTAAACAAGGAATAATTGCAAAAGTTTGAGTGAGTAAAACAGCAGACACTATACGTGATGTCAGAAACTATAATAGGCCAAGTCGGAAGATAAAATGTCGGTTTTTGTTTTTGAGAGGAACAATCACAGTTGATCAGCAATTAATATTAACCGGTAGATCAATATAATCCAGTACAATACAATCAAGTATAGCATACTATTATACACTATAATATAACATAATACAATACTATAAAATACAATATTATAAAATTTAGTATCTATGATCTACGATTAAGCTAGTATTCGTTCAATAGTAAAGAAAAGCGTTAGTTTTCAAGGATTTAAAAAACATTTGCCAAGAATTAATGGGAATAAAAGTTAACAAAGTAAAATAATTGACGTCAATTGCAGCCCTCATTATATATGAAAAAAACCCAGAAGTATACCAATGAAAATGTAAATTTAAATATATATAGGAATAGTAAAAAATGGCTAGCCAATAATATTCATTGGATGCTGCACACAAATCAGAATTCTTCTCTAAGACAAAATAACCAATAGAATATAGATGATGGAGTTAAATAAAAATATATAATAAGATGAAGTAGAAAAAAAGAAAAAGAAAAACCGACCTTTCTCTCTTCCAGAGCATTCATTAACTCGTTGATACCATCTACCTTAATGGCATTATTAGACACGTCTAAGTGGGTGAGAGTCACGTTTTTAGCCAATCCCTTAGCAAGATGGATGGCAGCCTTGGTGTCCAGGCGGTTATTACGTAGTTTTAGATGGGTTAAAGTTTTATTGGCTGGGTAGTTTTAATTGGGTTAATGTTTTTGGCTGGGTATTTTTAATTGGGTTAATGTTTTATTGGCTGGGTTTAGAGGGTGTGGGTAGTTCGCAATAATATTATAGTAGATAGTATGTGCATAAAGAAGGAAGAGAGGAATAAATAGGAAGGGAAAGATGAAAGATAGAGCGAGACACAGAGAGATGGAGCAATAAATATATATATATACATAGAAAAACAGATAAATAAATAAAACGGTATATAGATAGGCAGACATAACATACAATATAAACATATACATAAACCAAGTATAATACAAATAGACTACATGATGTATACTATATTATATCTCTATCTTATTCCTAGTAATATATAAATACATACCAACCCACGTTCGCTGTAAGACTGATCTACCCAATCAACATCCTAGAAAGAAACCTTAATTCACACCAAGTAATATAAATTTTTATAATAGCATTTATTGCTTATATGCTTACACATACATGTACGCATATCTATCTATCTGTCTACAAACCTACCTACCTACCCATCAAACGTTATACATATACCTTTACATAAACATGTACATACCCACATAAACACATACACATATATATACATCATACAATGCAATACAAACCCACTTTTCAGAATATCCCCCAGGGCTTCCGCTCCATGTTTTGTGATTCTATTATAAGATAGATTAACCTTGACGATTGTCTTATTGGCAGCTAGAACTTTCTTTAAAACTGCAGGAAAAGAGTTATTCGTCCATTAAAAATTAAAGTGATTGGTTAGAGTTTTAAGTTTAGATTGGAACTAATTTACTTTATTATCTTGGATTTAAAATATGTAAATATTTTAAATCTTTTATTTGATACAATATTCTCAATATTCTATCACAAGGTGTGAGTTATTTTAAATCTAAATTTAACTAGAAAAGAATAAAAAAACCCCAAACACTACTGGCAAAATTCCAATATCAATTTATTTAATATGTAGTATTGATTTGATTAGAATGGTGTAGTTATAATTTCGTTAAACAGCAATGATTTTCAGTGTATAATATCTATTAAACCAAGATTTATAACACGAACATCCAATGATCCTATATATATTATTTATCTGTACTCCCAACATAAGTGATTTATACGCATACATATATTCATAATTTTCTCAATAATATATATTATATATATACATGCCTACTACTTCTATTCCTTTTTGATTATCTCTCTCTTTCTTTACACTGATACATAAGGATATATTTGATCAACCATTATACGCTATAAAAATACCATAACTAAAAGAAACAAAGGTAATATTACAAACACGCGTATACACACCATACCATACCATACCATACCATATCATATCATATCATACTATGCCATATCATATCATACCATACTAAACCATATCATACCATACTATGCCATACCATATCATATCATACCATAACATATCATACCATACTATGCCATACCATATCATATCATACCATACCATATCATACTATACTATACCATATCATACCATATCATACCATACCATATCATACTATGCTATACCATATCATACCATACCATACCATACCATATCATATCATATCATATCATACCATACTATACCATATACCATATCATACTATGTCATACCATATCATACCATATCATATACATATACATACCATAAGCACAGTTACTATCCATGTTGCAATAGGAAAGGTTCAGGGTAGTGATATGGGTGTCATAAATCAGCACCTCTCCCAGAGTCATCATGTCCTTCAAAGTAAACTCCTTACGGTTCACTTCCAGGTGTGTTACCCACGGGTTCTGTAAGGCTACTGCCACTGAAGGATTGGGAATTACATCTAGAAGGAAGGAGGGAGAGGCGATTAGAAAGGGAGGGTAAGGAGAAGAGAGACGTGGAGGAGGTATAGTAATTATAAGAGCAGATAGTGAGTAGAATGGATGCAATATAATTGTAATATCACTTTACTACCACATATAATTGGGTAGATATCACGATACAATGATGGCCAGATAGTATGATATAAATGGTACCATGTGACAAACCATTACTTTATATATATATTTTAATTAATGTAACCATGGCTGAAGCCCATATGACCTGTTTACCATATTGTACTATATATACATCAATGCATACCATATTGTTTGCAACACTTCAGGTAGTGATTAAGCCCTTGGGTGTGGATGGTTTCCATGTATTTACTCATGGCTGGTATTAGAAAAAGGAATATTGTAAGCAAGGAAGAGGAAAATAGTCTGCCAAGACCTCAAAACCTACAGTTAATGTGTATATAATAATAAATTGTGTATTTAATAATGAATATAATAATAGATCTATGTATCTCTTTCCAATACCATATCCAAAGTTATAAAAGTATGCTTATAAAAACCAACCTCAACCTATTCTAAACAACTTGTGGTCTGTACATCAACTAAAACACATCAAAACCATGGAGTATAGTTAGATAGACTATTATTACCACACTATATATTTCAAGACTACGCATTGATACAAAATAAGGTCCTGCAATAATATTATTTTTGTTTGTATGCCGTCCATATTATTCAATATTGTCCCCACCCAAAGGCTTTTCTCCAACGACACTATCCAGTTTGAATTATACCCAAGGCTATAGGGGTGTTTATAAATAAAACATGCTTTCATCTACCTTGTTCTGTTAAAATGATAATCCAACGTTCTGACCTCGACAGACACAAAAATGGTACCAGGTAGAATAAAATCTGTTTTGGAATCTGATCTACTTGAAGCAATTAGTCGAAAAGCATTTTTGGCTCATTAAACTGCCTCTATTTATCAATTAAAATGGAGTAAATACTAATGCTCCAGCCTGGTTAAAATACAAAATTCCTTTTACATATTTCCATTTTTGGATATCTTCGTCCATGGAATTTTAAATTGGCCGCTCAAAATTGTTTTGAAATTATATATTAAATATATAGTGCTAGATCATTATATATGCGTTCAGTTTTCGCATCAAATTATGGTTTTATTTTATCAATACCTTGGACGAAATAGTATGCTTTAAAATTTTATTCAGTATACAAATTCTTACAGTGAATTTTAAAAGGAGGAAATATAAGATTATATCCGAACACTTGAAACGGTAACACTTCAAAGTTGAAGTACTACTTGGAAATGAAGATTTTGTTACCTTGTTTTTATAGATTATCAAATCGATTTGTCATTACTAAATATTATTATGTATAACCATAACTAAGCCTTAGACTTTGAGTTGTAGATCTTTTTTATTATAACTTTACAGTTTATGTCCAATATAAAGCCAATTATAAATAAAATTTGCAATGGAATGCTGATCAATCTATTTATAAAATGACAACCCAATCAAAATCATTCAATTTAATGGCCTAATATATGTTTATAGATGCAATACAAAAAGGATAGACTTCTGCTATATTCCGAATGAAAAAAATATAGTAAGTACAGTTTTTTTAATTCATACTGTGTGTGGAGCTTAGCTATATTGTCTATGTTATCAAAACTAATAGACCAGTACTCATTTAGTTTGTTAAGAGTAACCATGTATGATTTGCCTGGGCTAGGAGCAAATCGCAAACCACAACTTCTTCCTTATTTGGTACAGTTGAAGATATCAGGTTATACCGTATATAAACTGATTAGTAACCTACCATTAATTAATTATAATAACTTTCCAACCTAACCTATGCTATATTCAACAGACATTTAGAGGTATAGTAGTATACTATATATAGACTAATTGGCAACCTACCATTAATTAACCATGACTAACTATTTTAACCTATGCGGTACATATAGATACATATCTAGCCATACTCGACAGGACTTGATGGACACAAGGTATATTAAGAACAATACCAAGCAACTGAATACAGCCAGAATATTATCTGCCTCAATAAGAGTACCACCGGTACTTTCCTTACCTATAGTCAGCATAGTTATTTAATTTATTTTTAATTTGAACAAAGTACTATATCAGAGCACTGGTCTATACATGCCAGTTTAAACGTAATTAAAAATGTAACATAACTGGATCAAGGCAGTAATCTGTAACCAATAAAACTTTGAATCTATACCAAATATACTTGGCAAGAACATACTAGCAATATGGTTAGTATGGAATTTTTTTAAAAAAAGGCAAAGACCAATTATAATCCTTTAAATGTATACTCATACAATTGAATTACCAAATGCATGCAATTATTAGCGCATTGTCATAAGTAATCTCTCACCTACACTTCCTACTTGCTGTGATTCACCAATAAGGGATAACCTTTGAATAAAAATAAAGAAACTCGGCATTCATAGTAATCGTAGGCAAGGCTGATGACAGTATGGTGAATTATAATTAATTATAATTAATTAAAAATAATTGGGAAAAACGTTACGGGCTTTAGAATCAAATAGGACTAATTTAGCAGCTCCCAGTTGGGTCCACATGCACCAATCGGCGCATCTACGGTTTTAACATTCTATAACCACTGGCTATGAATTACTGGGCGGAGTGGGTGAGGGTAGTAGAATGCGAGGTTCTTAATGTGGTTCTATGTGAATTGGTTGGAGAGGAAAGCGGTGAGTGAAGTGCCACTCTTGATGGCCTCCTAGATGCGGGGGCTGAAGCCAAATGTACAAGAGGTAAGGCTGAATTTCCCGAGATATTACATTGAAAATTGGGGATTTTGTGGGGGGCTGCTACCTGGCTGCTGTTCTTGCGATTGAGATAAAGTCTAGGGAGATTAATGACAATTAGAGTGAATTTAGTAATCGGGGGGGGGGGATCAGTAGACATTTATATAGGACAATAGACAGATAAATAGATAGATAGATAAATGGATGCATACCTATTAACATATATTTTAATATTGTATATACTATAATAACATACACTGTAACACTCTACATACATAAGTATAAGCATATATACGTATATGCATGCAACACACATACAAACATACATGCAGTCTCCATCTATATCCCTACACTCACGTTCTATGATATGCAATCAATTTATCCCTAATTTCATTAAACGGGGTAGCAGGATGAGGATGTGATTGGGTAATAAAACGATTTAAATCCAATTCCCCCATGGAAGTATTACTATTCCTTTGCTGTGTGTTAGGGGAGGGAGTAAGAGGGGCTGGTAGTGCCACATCTCTAGGGGGGGGCTGGGTGAAGAGAGAGAAGAGGGCGGGGTTAGTAAGAATGGTAACAAAATAGTGGGCCAACTACTGAATTCAATGCATATTCTTATATAATTCATAACCCATTCATTCATTCTTCTGTCTATTATTTCCTTTTTTCAAAAGCTTCCATCTGTTGGCTAGACACGGAAAAAGACCCTAATGTATCTATCTAACTCGTAATAAGGTTAGATTAAAGTATTAGTATCATGGTCTCATTGGATGCCACATAATTGCTTTCCATCAAGCATCCATGATGCGCTTCTCGTATTGGCCAAAGTATAAGATTAAAAGGCATTATAGTACTATACATATATACATCAACAGACATATAAACAGCGACTTAATTACCATAATGGAGGCCATTCTCATACCAACAGTCTGATCACCCATTCGATGGCGTCCTACCAATAGGGGAGCAAGGAAATGTGTAGGGGGGGTTGATGGGATTTCCGGGGACAAGAGCGGGGGTCCATTGAGACGGTTATGAAGAATATTATCTACCGTCTGGTCAATAGATTGGGTGACTGCCTGTTGGCACAGAGGGAGAGGCAGGGAGAGAGAGAGGGAGGGAGAGGAAAACCGAAAGAAAGAGAAAGGTATATAATTTAGTATATTATGTTATGGAGATATAAAAAGACATTGATTGGGGTCCAACCAAAGCCGAAATATATTGATATCTTAATCTTATTATATATTATAATACTTTACTGTAGGTATTTTCAAGGTTTACTATACACACATATATATATATATATATATTGATATCTCAACAGTTTACTATATACACACCTTAGCAGGATATAGATCTCTTCTAATTCCCTATATATATATATCTGTATAACTGGTTATTTTTCTTATCCAATCATAATTTAGCGTTTTATTGGCTATACAAATATATCTTGATCCAATTGAAAACGGTATTATGAAAAAAAAAATGAAAATTCATTGGTACAAAAAGAGTCACAGTCTCACACCTACAATAATACCTAAATGAGACTACACACTACCTATTATGAGTAGTTTGTATATGATGATTGTATTATTTAATTAAAATGTACTTTAAAAGGGTAAGTTACTAACTATTACATTTTAACTATAGTGTTGTACATATTCGTTCTAATAGGCAATTTATGACATTGGATTTTGTTAAAATTATATAAATACCTAATCCGATATGCTTAAAACGCGTTATTTATATTAAAAACTGACTCAAAGAGTTTAATAAACCAGTAGTTGTCATCATTTAACCACATCGCTGTCCATTAAAACATATTAAACGTATGAGTATCCCTATTGCTCTATGTACGTGTAGCCTCAATAAATGTGTAAAGTTTATGTAGGTATTTTACAATAAATAAGGATACCTTATAATAAATAAAGAATGAACCAATAGGAATAAGGGATAGCCTACAAAATCGGCGATGACGTCATTGCGGTTGGCTTCGGGAAACATTTCCATCACCCGGTCCACCTGATAATGTGTCAATGGTATGATTAGAATCTAAACGTAAACCAATAAGATAATAATATACCAAGTGGGTGTGGTGTACATATCATAGAGAAATAGTGTGCTAACCAGATAAAGAAGAATGTATTGCTTGCTTTAATTGACCCTAAACCAATTGAAAGTAAGAAATTATGTTAAATAAGCTATAAGTAGATAATAATAGTAGTTGTCATTAGAAAAATAAAAATAAAATAAAAAGAGAAAAGAGGAGCAGAGATGTAGATCTATTATATTATTATCACCTGATCAGCCATCAATTAGATGTGCTCTTTTATATATATATAACTCTAGATATACTGGGGAAATAGTATAAAGTAACTGTAATTTGCACCACTCAGACCAATCCTCGAAACTCCATAATGATATATCATTTTAATAACTATTAGTGCACAATCAATACATCTAGTTAAGTCCAATTATTGATTATTACAATACAACATATATATAGATAAAGAAAGTGATCGGCGTGATATATATCCATACAGAAAGGTTGCTTAATATCTATATATCGACAAAATACATGACACATAAAATATATACAAATTGTTTGGTTCATATAGAAAAAATATTATGCAAACAAAACTATATATGACAAGACGATAGCATATACATCTATACAAATATATATTTAAGATTTAAAATTATATCTAAAAGTAGAGAAACACACTCATACATAAACTAAAGTTTTTTAAAAAAAATCAAAAATCAGAGAATGGCAACAATATATATATATATACATGATTTTAAAAAAAAATAAGATTACAATTAGAAAACTAATCATCACAGGCATTAAAAGCTTAAATTTAAATTTTAAACCAGAGAAACATATAAGATACACAATTTGTTTTTACGTTTAAATACAAAAACATGTATGTATATATGTATACTTACCCATACAGTGGCCACGGGTGGTGGGGGGGAAAGCGCTAAGGACCCGCCCATAATATAAACCAGCCATTGCCACAGGCGATATCCTAAGAGATAGAGGGCGGGCATGGGTTATGAGTCAAAGCCACTGAAGGATTTGGGAGTATAGGAAACACACTGTATATATCTAGGGACATATAGATTGATATATACATATATACATGCTTCTACCTACGTACATGCATGTATACATGCAACATCCACATCGTACTACTAACCTATCACTGAGAGGGGGCCTTCCCTGTAAGGTGTGATTTGAGTGGCTGTTAGTCACATGATAGATAATAATGATTCTTTGTATAGATGATAATATAAGTTATAGTGCAGCAACAAATAAAAATATCGGAATACTCTATAAAGGTAAATTAAAATAAAAGATATATAGTAACAAGATAAGAAATAAAAAAACAAAATTATTCTCTTTCTAGTAAACTTGCTTAATTAATTCTTTACTACTAGGTAAATACAATCGTTCCTTGCTTGGCTCTGTAGTTTTGAAACAATGACCTGGGATATACTATAAGATACTATAATATAATATGATATAATATATACGATATAGTATAGTATAATACAATATACCACAATATAATACAATATAATACAAAACCATACCATACCATAAATACAATACAATATCATAACATATCATGCAATACAGTATCATACCATATAATACAATACCATACAAAACAATGTAATGTAATATATATCCAATACCAGCCTAATATATACACATAAACTAGTATCCTTACTTAGGCGTAGCCAAGGGACCAATCTTCTCATTCAGTGGCCTTCTACAGGTAGGGCAACTATTATGACATTCCAGCCAGGATTGGATACACGATCTATATATATGTATATGTGTGTGTATGCATGTGTGTATTGCATATGCGAACATGCAATTATGCTCAGGTGGATGTATGAGGTGGAAATTATTCGTGTAAGTATACTATAGTTGATCATCTTATGTTTATAATTTTACATACAAGGTAATACTTTATACATATATATACACACGTACATACTTGCATACATACATACATATATAGACTAACAAGACCAAATGAGGCAGCCAATCAAACTGCAGGGACAATGGCTTAGAGGAAGCTAGATATATTAACAATGGAAAACAAGGGGGTACTAACACATGATACATATGCCCACAGGGTAAGGCCTTGGCACTACTCATAATACTGCGACAGATAGCGCAGGTGTCATTGTAGGCATGCAGCTCTGAGGGGGTCACATCGCGGAATCTATATATATGTAGGTATGTATGTACGTAGGTATGTATGTGTGTAGGTATATATATATATATATATGTGTATATGTGTATGTATGTGTATAATTATGTAGGTATGTACGTATGCATATTTGTATGTCTATATATATGGGCATTCACGCATGTATGAGTGTATATGCATGTATGTATGTATGTATGCATGTATGTATGATAGTATGAGAGCATGTAAGTATTAACATATAGGTAGGGGTGTGTACAGGGAGGTGGGTATAGTGTATACTTGATTAGATATATATTGATTCTTCCTTTATACCTTTCAGATTTATATGCTACAATGTATATAGGAAGTCAAACCACCACTGATGACGTATATAATAGGTAAGAAAAATAAGCCAGTAGGGAAATGTGTTAATTTCAGTATATATACGGATTGGTTAACCAGAATATAAACATCATATATGAATGACTGATATAATATAATTATATTATATAAACCTCAACATACTATGCAACATATACCATATATAATATAACATAAACCGCATAGTATACACCATACAGTATCACATACTGTACAGCCAACACCTTATATAGCACAACATAAGCCACATACAATACATTGTACTACACAATATATACCACACATAATCTAACCTACCTCGACTCTATCTTCTTGATGGCCACTCTATACTTTATAAATCCTAGTAATTTAGTGCGTAGGCTGTGTATGACTGCATGTATGTTAAGCATTATAATGGCGTTAATTAGCGTAAACGCCATACCGTGTAACATCTGCATATATATATATAGGTTAGCGGGTTAGTATGATAGTAGGTTAGTATGATAGTAAGTTAGTGCGACGGTATAATAGTAGGTTAGTATAGTCGTATGATAGTAGGTCAGTATGACAATATAAGATTGGGTAGATAACACCATCTATCTATCTACGTATCCATATATATATATATATATATATGCATATCCATTCCGATGCAAGTCTTACGCTTTATTTCTTACTTACTGTAATTTCTACTTTGTCCCTTTTTTAATTTTTTTTAAAAAAAAACCATTTAAAAGCACTTCAAACCCCCATTTAAAACCCGTGTTTTAAAGCAAATACCTACCATCACATGACAATAATGTACTAAAGTGCCGGAAAGCACCAAGGTGTCGGTGATAAACTCAGTATAGTAAAGGTAGGTAGCATGGTTTTCCCAAGTATCCGACAATTGCAGGTCATATAGATGCATACAATACTTGATAATAGTCTGTAGGGTATCTAAAAATAGCGTATAGCACTGTAATATCATGCAGTGATTGTAGCCCAAGGCAAGGATCAGGTGAGTAGCGAGGACAGAAGGAGGATAGGTAGATAGATGGTTAACAGAGAAATATATGAGTATATGATATTATTGGTTGGACTATGATGTGTATACGTCAATAAGAAGTAAATGATAGGATGAAGTTTATATGAGAAAAATAATATGACTGGATCTCGTGAAAATTAAAAGATAGAGGTGGGTTGGATAAAGTGTATATATAAAGCGTCGGTATTGGTATATATATATAAGGTCGTTTCTTAGCGAAGTGTGTCGAATAAGAGAGTGGAACCACCTACCTGGAAAAGAAAAAGCTAAAAAAATACAACGCAATAGGGTTAGATAGTAGGAGAAAAAGGAGTCATATGGTGAGTGTATGTGGGAGGGACATTACAAGTAGATACATACGTACATACATACATATATGCATACATACATACATACGTACATACATACATACATACATACATACATACATACGTACATACGTACGTACATACATACATACATACATACGTACATACCTACATACATACATACATACATACGTACATACCTACATACATATATATATATATATATACATACATACAATCCTACATATACACATATGTATATACCCACCTCGAAGCTCAGAAGCATGACAATACTGACACCAGCTTCCCCGAATACAGTTAGACACATAACCAACCAACCAAGATTAACTAGTTGAATCACCGCTAGCAACCCAAGAATACGCAAATGGGTTTGCATTGGTATGCGAGGTGAAAAAGATAACTGCAACGGCAAAGGAATCAATAAAGGATAGTTGGGTGATAGGTTAAACATGGGTAAAGTACAATTGTATCTGAAAATTGCAATTGTAATCACATAGGACCACATATGGGGTAGGCAGTGATAAGCTAAATAACAGTGGAGCCCTATACATACATAACTTATATATAATAGCATTTGTTATAATCTAATACTATACGGTTAGTCCTTGGTAACAGTTTTCATTCAACTTTTATTATACCAATAACAATTGGCTACTAGAAAAACATAAACGCATGAAACCTAAGCGGAAGAAAGATACAGTATATGAATATAAATATTTAATTGTACATAATGGCAAAATCAATTAACCACTATGTAGAAAGGTATAAATATAAATATAGGCATAAAAAAAAGAAAATAAAAGAAAGAAATCGATAAATGTAAATGTACGTATAATATAATGTAATACAATATACTACACTACAATATAATCTAAAAGAATGTTTTTATATAGGTATATACATACATATTCAAATCTGTCCTTCCCTAGCATGCTAATTACACGTAGGAAGCCAAGTACTGCAAACCAGGTAGTCCAAAACATAAACTCCTGTGGGGTGTGGAGTGTGAGGTGAGGGGAGTTTCATGTATTATATATATATACTTCATTATTTCTCTCCCTTGGTTCTCGTATACTAGTCCACCTTTTACCCTCCTTCCTTCAATCTCTTTCTTTCACTTTCATTTATTTCTTCTGTTATTTCCTCTATTTTCTCTTTTAATGTCCCCTATGTTCTTGTATGTTCTGGCTGACCACCTATTATAGTAGCCGCTTACCCGTTACTTATTGATACGCACTTTATCCTTTCCCTTTGTATTACCACACATAGTATAGTAGCATAGTAGTATAATAAGGTATGTTTTATATATTCATAATCTATGTATATACACATCCCAACTACCATCTATCTATCAAGGCCTCTTAGTTTCATAGTTTTATATACGAATAAACGTGTATTGTAATGCATTGATTGCTCTAGAAATCGTTACATTGTAGTGTGTGTACAAATATACTATTGTATATATACGCCCATATCTGTCTATTTAAAAGTATCTTCATATACACATGTATGTATGTATGAATAAATGCATATATATATATGTCAGTACATATGCTGATATGCACAAACCTGTACATTATATTATATACATTTTTTTATATAATTATAATTTCGCGCACATTTATTGGTCCTTACCTTCCAATCGGGATTCAGGATGGCACCAATAAACATGATCTTGTATATGACGTAGTTGATCAGGCGATCGTACATATGCTACAGAAACATATCATTGGTGAATTATACCATTTAGATTTTGATATATCTCTATACAGGAATACAACAAAAGGTTAAATGCAAGGCGGGTGATTGTGGGACAAGATTTATAAAATAGTGTAAATAGTAGAATAATGAGTTGATATAGTATTGTGTAATGTAATAGAGTATAGCAGAAGGCAATATAGTATAGCATGATATAGTGTTATGATGTTATATAGTATGATATAATGTAATTTAGAATAGTATGATATAGTGCTACAATGTAATATAATATAGTAATATAATATAACATAATATAACATAATATCATATAGTGTAATTGTTGACATTTAAAAAAACTAACTCCAACCATTACATTTAAATACATAAACAATTTAATATAAAGAAAAAATGAATATGTATTGGAATTGGCACAGCTGACAGCAATATAATAGAACGGCAGCTTAGTCACCTAATTCTCCTTTTTATTACATTAAATTTTTGTATTTGGCTATGAAGGTGATACACAAAAAACATCCAATAGAAATAAATGTTTAAAAAACCTCCTTCCAATAGAATATAACCAGGCCTTTTAAAATCAGTATACAATAATAGATTAGATCCAAGTTATATCCTATCATTTCAACCATTCAGATATCTTAATTAATTATTAATTATATTCAAGTCGCATCATTATTGGGTTTACTATCATTCTGCATGATAGTACGGGACCTCTCATTGGTCAAGGGCTTTCTATTTATAGATTAATAGTAGGTCACATTAATTAAAATAATTAATAATGTGACCCTATTATAGGTTATTTCCTATGGAACGAGGAAATATATATAGTACTCTTTGACTTTTGGCATCCTATAAAAGCCATGATTTATCAAGAATAACCACAAAACACTACTAATTAAATTATTAAAACCAGCCAATAAAATGATTGAACTATAGTATTAACTCAACTATATATAAAGGCTCGTTAGCACATTCTGGCCGTAAAATCTCAAAAGATCATCTAAAAATAGACCAATATCAGAGCATCCCATTAATAAAAAATTATAATTATAAAATTATGATTGGTACCTTAAATTTTATAAATTAGCCCTTATAATATGTTTTTAATGGATCCTAATCTCACCAACCATAACCCATTTATAGTTTACTAGTATGGCACGGGTAAAGAAGAGAATGCACTGATAATACAACATAATTTAAGGCAATATATAACTAGACTATACTATTATGAGATTATATTATTAACATTACTTGCAATCAGATGTCATTGGTTGTCATAGACTTATTTGATTTGAATATAATTTTATAATTTCCAATTTACCTGATATTCAATAACTCTCAATTCTCCAAATATTATTTGCTTCAACCCCCTACTCATCCAGGCCAATAGAATGCCCAGCATGTTGATCATAGCCTGTGATTGGATAGACGTCACCATTTAATATATATGTGATAGTATGCACCAAGCACCCCCACATATATCACATATAACTATTTACATTTATCTATACATACATACATACATGCCTATGTGAATATAGGATTACAAATCTAGACGTCATTATCAAGAAAAGTATAATACAAAGCCTACTACTAAAAAAGGAAGAAAAAAAACATAAACGACAAATATTAATTGGTCCTTACACTTTATTTTATTCAACAAACAAACGGTAAGATGAATCATATATTATAAATTGAAGCAATACTTACAATGACACATATCTTGTCGCTAGTGAACACTCTAAGTAGAAATAAAAGACGAGTAGTCATTGGAGGAAGATCGGGGATGGCATATATATCCAAGAACATAATAGATATTAACACTAACACACTACATATTGTGTAGGTCCCCAAACGGGGCATAATGTGTGGTAATCTGCAATATTATGATTGGTTATTAGTCATATATATAGCTCTGTTTAAAAGGTTCTATCTCACTTTCTAATCACATTTAGGGCTGAAATACCGTTGTTTGACCTGTTAGCAGTAACGTGTTTTGTTTAGTTTTAGAGTGGCACGCCTCCAAGGCCTTGAAGGAAAAATAGTAGTTGATCATTGATGAAATACCAATTTTAAAAATAATTAATTAGGATTAATTAGATAGTCGGAGCAATTAACGATTTTTGCAATCATCTCCAAATTTGAAAGTAAAATTTAGGGACTTTTGACCAATAACCGCTTTTTAAAAGGATTAAGAGTATTTAAAAGATAAGCAATAGGTTTTAGAGCAGGAAACAATCAGTCTTAGTGAAGGGAAGAAAAATGATAAATGGGTAGGCCAAGAGGAAAGAAAGAGAGAATGTAAGTATGGTATGTATAATGTATATATGTATGGTATATATGTGTATGTATGTCTGTGTTTGTGTATATAGGCATATACGTATGCATGTATGTTATATATATGGTATGTCTGTGGTAAAAATGAAAATGAGGGTATACATATAAAACGAGTCTATCTACCTACCTATATACGTGTGTCTTTATTAAAAAATACATCCACTATCTAGTGATCCTTACATTATCCTTTTTCTCCCAACAATCTGGTATAGTAAAATCATAATAGTCTACGCACAGTGGTCTGGCAATTTTGTGAAATGAAAATAAATTATAAACCGAAAAAAAGTATTACAAATGAATATAATCATAAAATCAAGACAGAATAAACAAATCAGAATTTCCTACCTATCAAAAACCTCAATTCCATCCATGATATCCTAATATAGCAAACCTTTACTGATCTATATAGTAATTGCCAATAGTTGAAGCGATCTTAGATACTATATTGTAGGGAGGATAGGTAGGTTAAGATAGGTTCATAGAGTTAATGTGGTCTGTATAGTGTACGTCATAATAAAAACCATATGAATATGTGCGTGTAAGAAAACTATATCTATTTATGTACATGTTTAACAGTGATTGGGTGGATTAAGGTAGGAGAAATAATGATAGGATTATAAAATATTTCAGTAAATAGAATCCAGCCATATATATAGGTGTGAGTGTAAGGATGTATATAAGATATTTTCATATAGGGCGAGGTGCATCTACCTATGGTATAAGTGTGGAACTTATAGCATGTATATAGAGTATGCCGTAATTAATAGGTGCATATAATTATCCATATATTATATATATATAAATAAATCCACGTATCACAGTTATATTTATATGATAAAAGTAGATATATGACTATGTATAATTTTAGGTGTCGATTAACGTGTTTGAGGTCCAGTCACAGCATCGTATGATACACATACATACATATATTATTGCATGTTAAATGGGGTGTGAGTAGTGTAAAATGGAATAGACAGTATAATATATAAGAAGTAAGTTTGGCTTTAAAAATAACTATAGAAAGGTATTAGGGACATAATGTAAAACAACATGTATGCAGGTACACATATATGTGTTTCTTTTATATAAGCATTTGAAGTATGAATATATATATGCATAATGGGAAGTTGAAGTGTGTAAGAATATACTTTACCTTGGTGATAATCCCATATATAGGTAACTACAAGTATACACCTACAATATATACAGCAGAGATACAGGCATGATGTGGTGTGGTAAATATCACGCCTGGCATATATTGTATATATATATATATATATATCGTGTTCCTGTTTCCCTTTTGCCCTGTAACTGTTGCAACAAGTATATTAAACTCTTAAGGTTTCGGTTTTTTATTTCGTTTTACTGCATGACCATTACTGTACGTGTCACGCTTTATTAAAAAAGAATACCAATATTGTTCTCAACTGTCTTGTTCCCTACTCCGTAATACTAATATATGCCAAATATACACTGGTAGTGCTATATTTTAGTGTCTGGTGTTGCCCTTTGTCTGCTTGTATGTTTTATGTGACGTACAAGGTTGCTAGTCTATAAAGTGATAATAGTATGTAAGTATGGTAAAAAAAAAATTTTTAATTGTTATTATATTATTAAAACCTAACCGCTGTCCAGTTAAATATTATCACGCATATCTTAAACTAAAATATTTAGCATCGTTCTCATACCTCTCATAAAAACAAAGTGTACACTTCAAGAGATATATCTTTAAATTAACTACTTTAAATTCCTACTTATCCCAAAATACAATAAAATATATCCAACCAATTAAAATTATTTGTATATTTGCCCATATTAATCTATATATATATATACAAACTATTCCGTCTCTCTATTGGCCAGATATATTTGCAAGAGCCTTAGCTATGGAAACTTTCTCGTGAGCCGTTTCTAGACCTATCGCATTTTAATAGTTACGTCATCACGTTGTCGTCATGCACCTACTATAGTTGGTACCCTATTGGATTGATCTCATCATATACTCTCATATACTGGAACAGTCAATATGTTACAAATACACTAATGTTGTTCAACACATGGGCTAGCTCATGTTATATCATAGCTTATTTATTACATTATAGGAAATAACAAGAAAAATAGTTATAAGCTATTGTATCCAATTATATTTATATTAGATAGAGTAATGCTACCTAGGGAACTTCAAAATTATGGCCTAAATTAAAAAAATATTACATTTTTTTATGTTTACGTATCAGCTATTAAATATATTAATATGGCAATATCAAACCAATTAGAACTTTATCTATAGGTGTTTCACCATTAATGCGTGCATATAGCAAGTTCCCAAAACAATTACAAAGGGGTTGTTTACTGTGACTGTTTGTTATTGCAGTTTTCAGTCATCAAATTTATATTATGTCTTTTAATTTTCAAAGTGGTAGAAATACATTACACAGATGATTTACTAGAAGGCCAACTAGTCAAGTCTCTGGTACAGTCAAACCATTAAAAAATACCTTTACAATGCCCATCTTCCATGCAGTCGGCAACTGCATGTTAAAAATAGAATTCCGTACAATATACTAGTTTTATTTCCAATAATCAAGTCGAGTTTAGTACTGCAGATACTACTTCTATTTCTAATAAAATATTTAAGGATTATGTCTATAGGTTAACTTTTTATATTGTATTGTCCATAATTTAACATAATTTTATGTCTACTTTCTTGCATTTTTAAGTTTCCATTAAGGTAAATATTGCGAATACTACATCAGCGAACAAGGCAATAGTTGACGCCAAGGAACTGGTCTTACCAGTAATGGCATTAGAGCAAGACTTAACGGCAATTAAGATACGTGTGATTTATAAATAACAGCCATTTCGAACTGATTCTATTATTAAACAGCTTAAAACTTAACATTTTAGACAAATATTCTAATTGCAGTAGTTACACTGTTGTGTCTATTATGTCCTATATTTAGGTTCATTCCACCTGGGATAGTTTGCAGTAGCTCAAATTGACATCTAGGTTTCATTGCTGTAAGATAAAATTCAGAATGTATTGCGTTGTGATACAGTGATTCAATCAATGTTTGTTGGTAATGTTATTGAATAAGTTGGTCTGATGAATAACTTTGGGGAGATTGTCAGAATTGCCTGTGATGCATATCTCCTTCTGAATAATGAAAGAATCTTATGCAAAAGTTACCATTTGCGTATGTTGGTCTTAAAATTATTAGTCGAAATAACCATAATAGATTGAACAAGCAATATGACAGTGTATAATTCTACTACAGTGTAACATTCTGATTTAGCACGTGCTATATTCAGCTCCTACTTTTCCTGTTGGACGGCCTCTAAAAATAGTATTTTGTTGTTGTGATGAATATAGAATGAATAGCCTTGTAATAATGTATATATAATATAGTAGAAAATAGATGAGTAGAAAAATGTTGTAACAATATTGAAAGGCATTTGAATATTTGAATAAGTATACTCATTATACATTATAGCAGTGAAATAGCAAGGTCCAGTGTTTTTTATTTCTGGGTGCATATTTACAGTCATGTCATTTATTAATACAATAATACAATATTTAGGACATTGCATTATAAAAACACCATTTCAGTAACTGTAAATATATCGATAAAAACTGAATCAATACGCCTCAAAGTTCTTACTAAATATTTGATTGCAAATGGCTCCGTAATTAACAGTTTAAAGAACTACTAAAAAAATTTCCTGGTAATAATGATCATATTGGTAGAGAGATTGTCTGCATCCCATGTAGAGACTTGGGGGCTTTTGCAATACAATTTGATGCGTTCATTTAAATGTCTAATCTCAGTACATGCCATAGGTTCGTGGCAAACTACAACAAACCAGAGTAAGTAATCGCTATTATTTTTATATGATTTAAGACCAATGACACTATAATCCTTGTTTCAGAGTCATGACTTTTAAAAAATATGACGTAAGCCGATGAAAATCTAAAAATTGTCAAATATAGATATATATACAACAGAGGCTGCTGTAGTTATAATCTATTAAATTATTGCTGCTCACATTTATGTATTCACAAATCAGTTTATCTAATTAGGAACGCTATTTAATCGGCATATCGGACCAACCATTTCATGATCCGCTTGTTACTAGAACTTGGGCCAAGCTTTGCGTTTATGCAGAATTAATGATCTTGCAACGCAATTTTCTATTGAAGTTCTCTGCTTGCAATAGTCGGCTGCCTCCTGGAACATAAGTGGGATAGTTACTATACAAGCTGAAATCGACACTAACAACATACATCATACATGTATTTAAATGTACAGATACTGGCAAGGTATAGAGGCAGAGAGCTTATTGATATAGTCAACTAACGGTCGATTTAAGCTTGCATACTATAATTTGATTTATAGTTCCTGTTAAAACCGGTATATTTAATTAATTTAAATATTTCTCTATATAGTTATAATAATTTAATGTTATTACTATTACTTACGTATAATCTGGAAAAAATATTTGGTGCAATTATTGATGTTAAATGCCAATCCAAGACGATCGATCAAAATTGAACCAACTAATGGCAGACGTCCTGCGACTATATAATAAGCCATTTCAGATCGAATGCTTAGGGTCCAGATAGCTCATTGCTTAGGCATCCTACCCAGGACACATCCTTCTGACTTGTTTAATTGCTTAATAGTAAAAATGTGTCTTAACATGTTTTGTACTCGGTGTATGCAAAGGGATACGTTGAAACGCCCCTTAATTCGGTATTCCCTCTCCTCCTAAATAAATCTAGGTCACAGGAATACTCCTGCCTCTATTTATTATTCCCAACATGGTAAAGTAGCAGAGAAAACTATATGGCTTATCATGAGCACAGAATCTGGTAATTTTATTAAGTCAATGATCCACAAATGCCACACAAAAAAAAAAGTCCAAAGCACTCTAGAGGAAATTCGAACTCTGATCATCCCTTTTTTATACTCACTCGCTGTATACCCCACATCGTCTGTAAGGTGTTACGTTACGACTGAAAAATTTATCAATTGCAAATCGGTGGCTAATTTTTTTGCAAGTACGGGGTTACAACTTCTAGACCAATGACCATCATACACTACGATACGATACCAATCAACATATAGCCGGAAGCAATTCCATAGAGGCAAAATTTCTATATCCCCATAAACTTTACAAGAGTAAACATACTGTAAAATATTATATACTACCATATATTACTACATATATAGAATTTAAAAGTAATAAGTATTTATTAGAATTCTAATTCATGGTGATGCTGTCGTTGTTGTGGGTATCGGTATTGTGTTGTCTATCACGGTCTTGACTTAATCGTGGCCAGTCAAGACCAAGTCAAGACGTGGTAGACTACACAATACCGATACCCACAACAACGACAGCATCACCATGAATCAGAATTCTAATAGGGTTATGGGCCCAGCACGCTTCCACTGTGCTACTTTGTTACAGACAGGTAGCATATCTCCGTTTCCTTTCAATCATTGACCTCTAGGTAAATTTGCTTTTGAACGATCAACATTTCCAGCTTTAAAATGACGCCAAACTAAACACAACTGGACAACACCCAATATTACTTCCGCTGCCAGCTGCCAAACGCCAAACGCCAAACGCCAGACGTACAGTTTGTCATTTTTGAAGGTCATCAGGAATTATCTGATTTATTCAGTATGAAATAATCCTGCAACAAAGCAGCTATGCTGTGCAGAGACAACACAACATAACTTGCCCACATAACGTGTAGCGACCGAAATTAACAATCTTTCCTTTTTCTTTTGGCTATTGTACCTTTAAATCCCAAGTACTTAAAATTCAGTGGCTCAAGATTAAGTAGTTGCGTAATATCTTTTCAACCTGATAGGTTGATTCGTTAATAGAACCTTTGTAAGTTACGCCAACAAGTATAAAAGAAAACAAAAGTCAAGAATAAAGGCCCCCGTCGCAGACATTTACCTCACCCCTGAGGAGTGGGGGTGAAATACTAACAAAATATAAAGACTACTAACTAGATACATAGACTAATAATTTAATAAAACAAAGCAATGAATTCCAGCATCACTGACAACCAGAATTCTAATAGTATTTGATTATTATTATATTACTGCAAAACCAGTGTCACATATAAGTTATTATCACATAGCATATCAAATTTAGCACTCAATTAACTATACTGAATTTGTTATCTTAGCCAACTAACTTCAAATATTAGCGACAGTTACACCACACAATGCTTAACTGGAATATCCGGGTAAGTATATAAAGATACTAGCTGTTTTAGTATGAAGAACGAACAAACCATATTGTATGAGTATATTAGATGTTTTATTTGTTTTTCTTATTGTGGAACTTTGAATGATAATTTAAGGTTAAATCTCGCTGAGAGGAGACGAGGCTTTTCCCTGTTGTTGGGTTAGTCTTTCTAGTCCTCAAACAGATAATTGTTGCCTCATCTTGCCTTATATGTGTGCGGGTTCACTTGGTCTGAGATGTATCAATAGCCAAAAAGGTTCAGTCCAAATCAATTATCTTGTATTGATTCAGAAGGAAGACACGATTCAGGTAGATGTATCCAATAATTTGTAATTCTTCTGGTATAGATTTCTTGAACATTATTTTTTGGCTAAGATTAAAATAATGTAGCAATAGTGTCTAATTGCTTGAAGACTAGGCACAGGCTGATCATATTTGTTTAAAGATATTCTTTGTCTCCAATTGCTATTGTGCTTAGAACCATGAAAAAAAATTAGTGCAGCTAGCCCTCTTTTATAGTTGTATAATTATATACTATTAGATGCTCAGCTTAAGATGAAAAATATTAAGATGGACTATATGCTATACTTCATGCCTGATCGATTCAAGTCTTCATCCGTCATCCCCATAATAGTTAACTAATTGTACTACTTTTTTCTGATAATGGCTTTACTAAGAAAGTTATTACAAACTAACATGCCTACCTATTAATTTGTCCGGATGTAGAAAGATGTGTCCTATAATAATAATAAATATATGTAAACAATAGCCATGAGCTATACTATGGTCCAGTCGCCACCAGAATGTAGTGGCTTCCAAAGATCAATCTGGTCTTCTATAAAGTATCCCTGCGAATTCTAAGTAAACGTGTTTTTGGCGAATCTCCTGAAACCACCCCCCATGAGTCACCCGCTTGAACACCTCTGATTTGGAATTTCCTCAAATATTATTGGATAAAGGTCACAAGCATGAGCTTATCTCTAACTGCTCAACCGTTTCCTATCGTCTTTTCCATTTTTAATTTCCTTATTATGCTAATTATGAACAACCATGCATGCATTTACGCTGACTAGTAAAAAGTAACCACAAAAATTGCAATTGGCCTATTCAACACAAAATTGGTAGGGAGAGTGAGACAAGGTGTGATGTGGTTATCAAACTTGTCAAAAATGACAAAAGCCAATGAACAATATATACTAGAGCCTTTTGTATGGACAACTTTTTTAGAACCAAAGCGTTCGCTGCACTTAGATTCATTGCTTCTTATTATTCTTGTTCTTATCCCCATTTTTCTACAACATAGACCTATGTTCTTTCTTAGATTAGTAGGAATTTGTGGGCTATCATTCATCTAACTGTTTAACAACTTAGCGCTAAAGAGTTGATTATTTTATTGGCATATGCTGAACTTGATGTTTAGGATGACTTTACATATTGAAGATGTAGCCCTACAATCATCGTATACATTAAATTATACTTTTTCTCTATCAAAAAACTTTTGCAACCACTCAACCTTCATTGACATAATCATCTTGCTTGATTATCTAAAGTAACCAAAGCATGTTTATATAATATGCATGATTCTCATGTCTTTTGTCTCCCCTCTTATACGTACTAGTACGTTTTTATTGCCTTCCAATAGTTCACTGTTGTTTCTGACACTCCTTTAAATGAATATTGCACTATGCACTGTGCTAGATAATTTCAAGTACTACTAAAACATCCTAGGTTAGTGGCTTTGAAGCTAAAATATTAGAGTTCTAGAAAATTAGTGGTGATCAGCCTACATATCTGTTAAAAATTTAATTTATTGCTTTATATTCAATCGGAGAAATATGTCATTATGTTTTATCAAATAGAAAGATGGGAGAATAAATAAACTGTTTAAGAATGATTTATGTATTATCTCTCCCTCAAATATAACATTTTCAAATTTTTTTTTTTCATTTTCTTTTCCAGGTAGCTTAAAAAATATCTAAAATTGCCTGGAGATTAAGATTAATAACTCATAGACAAACATCTACATAGCGTATTAAAATATAATGAAAAGTAACAAAACAAATTCTTTAATAGATTAGAAAAACTATTTATGTGTGATAACAATTTAATTCCCTTGGGATCTACATATATGCTTTTGTCCGGGAAATTTCTGACGAATTAGTTGTTACGATTAGGCTCGTATAAAAATAATCTGCTTCGCTCAGATTGGAGGAAGGTAGAATTTTATAATTACGATAAAATAGATTTATACAATATTTATTAAATATTATAAACATTTAATAAATAAAATTTTAATATAAAAACATTAAACAATTAATTTTTTTAATATATATATATATATATATGCATACATTGGTTTTAGAAAGTTGTTTTCCTATTCTGTAAAGAATGTCCAGACAAGTAGCAATTGTGATTGATTTTTCTAAACCAATAAGAATAATCCTGTTGGTCCGATTGATATTAACCATTTCAGATGACGGTTGGTTGGTTGCAATCTATTTCGGCCATATTAAATTTCGGGGGATTCAGTTAATTGAACGGAGGTGGCACTGACGTCACCACCTTTTATTACAAGACTTTAAAACATTCTATCAATAGTAAACACTAAAAAAAAAAAATTATTATTATAAAATCGTTAATAATATAATTTTTGTTTCGCAATATAATTACTATGAAAATATATATTTTGATCTATTTTATAATGTTATTCAAACTTACGGGCCACGTGTTTTGCCCACCCCTATAAACCCCCCTAAAATGAAATTTCCAACTATAACATTTAACATTTACCTTTCATTTCTCCATCGGAACAGATTTTTCTTTGTCCACGCGGACCATCGCAATTGATAATTTATCATTCCCTATAGTTAGTTAGTGTAATTCCCTCTTAGGGAAGTAGTCGTATTTGTGTTTTTTGTATGAAATATAAATATAAATATATCTCTTTTGAGGGATTTATTTAGTCTTTTGTTTTTATTTCTTTTTTTTATTTCTTTTCTTTTGTATGGCTTCGTTGCAGTTAATTTTTTAGTAAGAAGCATCCGTTTTACCTTATATCACATCGGTAAAAGACTCTTGTGTTGACAACCTGCCTTTCAACATGAATAATAACGTTCAGTCAAGCGTCAAGAAGAAGGAAAATTCGGGTCCTCTGCCCATGAAGAGTGAAAAAAGTGAGTAGTTTTGTGTGAATGTGAGTATCAGCCTTTATTTTCTTGCAGTTGGTTATAATTCTTATTGTCTGGGTGGCATTTAGGAGTATATATTTTATTATTTTATATTATTGCACTTGTTGAGTTGCACATGCCAGTTATGTATTAGCTTAAATATAGCTTACACATAGCTGATGTAAGAGTTAAAACAGGAAGAGAAAGAGGGTCATTAAGGCGTGATAATCAAAGAGTAATAATGAGTTAATATTTAATAATTAATGAGACGTACAATGTTTTTATTCCTTGCTTGTATCATTTTGTTATACCGAATTTTACTTTTTTTTTTTCGCTCTTTTTGGAGGTGGTATTATATTACAACCTCCAACCACATTCTCTCCTCCTCCCCTCTCCTCCCCTCTCTCAACCACTTTATCATCCATTCATGTATCGATTACTCTTTTTAATGCTCATTCTCTTATGTTAAGGTCATTCTCATTTCCATCTATAAAATAATCCTTGTCCTGGGCCATTAACCTCCCTATATATCCATATCCAGTGAATTCTACAAATACTCCCCTAGTGATCTTGCCAGACCTGTCTCACGATGCCGAGAGGCCTAAAACACAACCACCCCTCATGGACCCCCTACAAGTGGAGAAACTGAACCGATTCATGTTTAGTTATGATCCTTACGGCAACAGACGGCCTGTACGAATTAACAATAGACCATACCCACCCTGGACCTATCTACCAGATATTCTTGATGGCCGCACAGTGGAATTCCGTTATCATCCTGATGTTTTTAAGACTAATCTCTGCAAGAATGGGGCTGATTGTCGTATGCGAGAGACTTGTCCCTTCATCCATCCTGGTGAACTATATGTTCCTATGTGGAGAAATACTGGCATGTTTTTCGACAACATTTACTACTCGCCCCCTCCTGTGACATGTAAGTAAGCACAATGATGTAATATGGATCATACCTTATGGATCATACCTTATGGATCATACCTTATGTATGTGTATGAGTCTCCATCTATACTCATATATCCATGTACGTAGTTATACTTATTTATTTATTATTATACCGATGTACATGACCATATACATACACCGACCTATAAGCACTTGTTGTCTTTAATTAATATTTTATGAATTCATTGCAATTTGCACACATCAATATTATGCCATCACCAACTTCTATGATAGGCTAACATTTATTTTAAAGTTTCTATTTCTATTAGGGTTTTTAATCTGTTTTACAGTGTTTTGAAGTTTGTTATCTTTCCTACTTTGGTTTTTATAATCATCTATCCCTGTAATTTTAATTAAAATATAGATATTAATACACGTTTACGTACGTATATATATATATATTCATATTTCACATAATCCTCTCTATAATATTTTACGTGTAATATGGCTTGCAAAGCCAATCTACCAATCCAATCCAACAATCCAATTACCCGCTCTCCAAGCTAATTGGTTGGGTATATTTAGCTTCTATCGCATTTACTGTATTTATCCCAGTGATTTTAATCCAATC
The DNA here is from genome assembly GCA_002751075.1 of Ichthyophonus hoferi. Lineage (NCBI taxonomy): Eukaryota > Ichthyosporea > Ichthyophonida > Ichthyophonidae > Ichthyophonus > Ichthyophonus hoferi. Next base: position 68,868 of record NAOQ01000338.1, read on the forward strand.
ACATTACAGGTAGCATTGTCCGTAGTAAAACTACTGGGTACATACATATTCTATCCCAAAAAATACCTGGATGCTCAACCCATCAACCATTATAAACTTCACACGCTACGTCACATACTTACCCAGCACTCGCCCTATCAGATGAGTGGTTTAAACACCTGATGCTGGAGTTTAAGACGAAAGGACCTTGCCAAATGAAACAAGATCACGATTATAAGAGGTATTTAATAACAACTAATATGACTATATGTAGTTTACTTTGTTTTTGTTTTTACTTATTATGATACACTTTTCTATTTTGCACATTTTCATTTGATTTATTTAATATAATATTATATATAGTCTTCAATATATACAATGGCTTAGATATCAGACCTGCTTTTTATTAAAACCAATAGCCTTCTGTGCTTTTACAGCGATCTTTAGCTTTATCCCTTTCTCTCTTTTTAGAACCACCATTATGTGATTTTTTTTCTAAAAGTAAAAGAGCGACTAATTGACCAATAAACACAAAGTTTTACAGTTTATTGGCAGTTAATCTACACAATCACCAATTAGAATGTGGTGAGGATCGTATGTAAGAAGGCATAATTTAACGCGTCTTGATGTAAAGACCATGATTTTCGGGAAAAAAACATATAAAGCAATAACGTACTAACCCTAGAGATTATTCGCAAGGGTGGAGGTTAAAAAGAAAAGGAGTACATGAATTGAATAGAATTGGTACTATTATATAATGTTATAAGAGGTGGTGTAGCAAGGGAAAGGTGCTGATGTATTGTAATGAACAATATATGTATATATGTAGGCAGGTGTAATTATATATAGGCATATGTATTTAGGTATACATATATGAATATAAGCACTCTCGTTTATATATTTATATTCATATTCGCGCACGTGTTCTTACATGACCATAGCGGCCATACACCTACCCTATGCATGACCTACTACCTATCAAATAACATTATATGGCCCTACCAGATGCCCCTATTGGCACGCTGACCTTAAAGTATTGGATCGCCGTGATCCGCTTCAATACGACCCAGACAAAGATTCGTTTATTCCCCCTCCCCCCGATGCCACTCCTACTGCTAAGCAATTTTATCCTTACAACTACAAACGCCAACCTTGTAAGTTTGTACAGAAAGAGGAAAGATGTATCCAGGGCCGTTACTGTACCAACGACCATCTAGGCAGAGAGCCGCAAGCTATTGTTAGCTACATAGATCGTCTGAAAAGAGAAATGGCGGCAGATTTCTTGGCCAAGAGACAGGGACAAATGGGGGGTGGACTGGGTAGAGATGATGACCTGGACTATTACCAGGGCCCACCCCAATCCCTTGGCGACCATCAATACAATTACGGCCATCCCCCTGGCGGTTACCATGACCACATGAGAGGGGCCCCCAGTGATCGTATGAGAGATCAGGGTAGAGGGGAGCCCGATCTTGACCACATGTCATCATCGCAGGGAGATGTCAGTCCCCCTCATGGCATTACCCCCTATGACAACGAAATGCATTCGTTTTTCTCTAGGTAGGTTATATGCATATATGTAGATTTACGTGTATGCGCGATTTATTCTTTTCTAGATGACCTCATTTCTATTTCTATTTCCATACTCATATTTGTTTTCGATTCTTGCTCTGAGATAGGAGATTATCTTATTATCCGGAACATATGAGATGTATTAGCACATTTTTTATCCAATATATGATAGTATGTATACATGCATGTATACATCAGTTTAGCTTTTTTTTTCCCGTTTTTTTAATTTTTGTTAACTAAAACATAAAGCAACAATCAATATCTATGTACACGTATACCACCTTTGACTTACCCTCTTCCCATCTCTCAGCCGTCCCCCCTCTCTCAACCAATCTCGCAGTCAGTCGCAAGGCAACCAAGCCAATTGGGTGCAGTCACAGGGCTTTCCGGGCCCACACCCACCTCATGTGCAAGACTTCGGCCCACCTTACCCACCCCCACAAGGCTTTGGTGTCTTCCCTCCCTATCCTCCTGGTCAGGGACGCGGGGGGTTCTTTGATGGAAATGTACGTGGACCCCCTCCACCCTCTATGGGTCAACAGGGAGTAGTAGACGAATATCAGCGTATGATGATGATGCATCAACATCAAATGGGGCATATGGCGCCCCGCCCTGCACCCCCACCCCCTATGCCTGATGGTTCAGGGGTCAGGGAGCCCGACTCGGCTTTCTGGAACTTCTTGGATGATAATGATTCAAGTATAAGGGTATGTCTGCATTCGTACTTGCATATATGTGGTTACACATACACATACATGCCTGCTACCTTTTTTTTTTTTTTTTTTTTTTTTTTTTTTTTTTTTTCTTTTTTTTTTTTTTCTTTGTTTCTACCTTCTTGTCTTTTTACCCTTTTTTCCTTTTTTCTTTTCTTATT
>NAOQ01000339.1:11171-24251 GCA_002751075.1 Ichthyophonus hoferi
CTATACTATGTACGCCTATAATTCTAAACAATCTAACCTAAATATTTCCAGATTGATCAGAAATCGAATATCTACAAGGGAGTCCTTTCCCAACTATCCAATCGGCACACGGTTCTTAGATCGCAATCGGTGCTTTCATTGGAACTAGCGCCCTACCTAGCTTATATTTCATCGCCTGATATTCGACCAGTAAATTTACTTTTTTTCTTTCTCTTATGTTTCAAATTTATTGATTATATTGTACTATATGACATTATAGTGTGTTGTACTATACTGTGTTATTTTATAGTATATTGCATTATAATATATTCTGTTATATTCTGTTATATTGTATTATGTTATTTGATATTGTATTATCCTATCCTGTCCTATCCTATCCTATCCTATCTTATCATATCTTATCATATCTTATCTTATCTTATTCTCCTCCTTTCCTTTCCTTAGGTGACTGCCGAGCTACTAAACATCAGAGAGAAGAGACAACTTAATGATTTAATAAACCTGTTTGTAAGTTATAACCTGACGTACACCCCTAGGCAGATAGATGGCCAATATATTTACCACCTAACCCCGTAAGTAATGTATGTATATATGTGTGTACATGTATGTATGTATGTTCTATAGCATTATCTTTATAGCAATTGGTGTGGAGACCCACTCTATTCATAGTGAATGCTTAGTTTTTTTCATTTTTTATTCGGACTTGTATTTCTCTGATCATATAAGCTGTGTATGTATATGCATATGTGTATTACTATTTCACTTTATCTTGCATTCATTATCTCTCATTATCTCTCGTTATCTCTCAATACGTCACACTAACACTCACCTACATTCAGGGATATACTTGATCTAGTAATCCTTGACGAATCAAATAGCAACATTAAAAGTCGATTCAATAAGATCTCCGAGTCTACCAAGCAATATATTGCACACCAGGTACTGTAGATGTATGATCTGCCATATATGGTATGCATGTGTGTTCCCATAGTTGCACATATAATTAATTAAAGTGTTTAGAATCATTGATCTCGGTCAATAAATAGTCTATGATTGAATAAAACGTATTTCGGAGTCTCCGTAGTTACTGGTAGCTTGTTTATGATTGGTGTCTTAATATATATAATTAAAGATGATTAAAGATACTTATACAACCAATAGGAGGCTATACATTAATTATATAATTGTTAATATCAATCATGAATAATGCATGTATTGTGTTTTTTTTGAATGATTTAATTGGATATATGTCTTGTGAATAGTTCTTGGTGTTGTAATTATATGAAACATATTGATTCTTACAATTATCAGTACCTAGTTTTGACATACATGCCAATACCTTGTTTATATAGGCCAAGCTAGAGGCCCTAAAACGAAGTGTGGAAGGAAAAATGTCGAGAAAGGATAGGAAGAATAACCATATTAGGTAAGGAGCTGGTGAATATGATTGGTCTAGGGTACAAGGGTCTAGGTGTGATTGGTGTAAACAGTCAGCAGCAAGAGATAGGATAAGACTAGAGCTATGAGGTAGGAAATATTAATGTAAAGATGGTATGATAAAGTGGAATCATTGGATGAGATCAATAAACTGTGCATGATTGGTTAGTCACTCTTTTTTTAATAAGGTAATTTAAAATAGATAAATAAAAGCTATTTCGGGTCTATCTTACTATTTAGGTTTGTAAGAGCTCGATTGTAATACGGACAGGATGGGATAGTCTATTTATCTCATAATACCATAGTATGTTTGTTTGGCTTGTACTGTGTGGACTATGTTTGCTCTGTAAGGAAAATATTGCTTCTTTGACTCTTACCTATATATCTACCTACTTACCTACCTATCTACCCACTTACCTATATATCTCTCTACTTATCTATCTATCTACCTGCTTGCCTATTTATTTACATACTACCCGTGTTACCCTATTGGATACATATCATATATATGCATATATACAGTCATACTATTAGTCAGGATAAATCAGCGTCATCAGCCATTGCCCTACCACCTATGGAACCTCAGCCAATCAAATACCCAGAGCCTATCATCAAACCCGGTAAACTCAAAGTAAGCCAGGGCCCACATAGTATATCCAACCCTCCTTTTTCTATTGGATACTGCTAACTCATGTCAGTATTTGTGTACTATAATTGTACGTATACATAGATATAGACATGGTAAAATAGACACTTTGTCCCCTTTCCCCTATGTTTTATATCGGTCTACATAATGTCTATTTTTAACTATCTTTAACTAACCAATAACATCCCTTCAGACCAACAAAGATTTCTTTGCACGGTTCCGGACAGTCCCTGATCCTAAGGTGGTTGCTAAGCAACCAAAGGCCATCCAATCAAATTTGGACATATCTGAAACCCCATTGGTGGAGGCTACACCAATCACTCATGAAAATGACCTCCTGTGGTATAAATACAATCAGGGATTTACTAATGCTGTACGTAGACCAATCAAAATGAGAGATCTGATGTATTGATACATGATCTGAGGTATGTAGGGTGAATGCAAGATAAACACCTTGCCCCTAATAAATATTAAATATTAAAATAAATATTAATAAACACGAAGCCCGTTTATTAAATGCAGTAATATTTAATTTATAACGTGAGATATAACAAAGCATATATCGATTTGCGATACGCTATGGCCCATCAATTGCAAGCTGGAGTCGCTACATAACTCAAAAGACGATTAAGTTATTTGATTGGTAATTAATTCTGGAAGGCTCATCACGCTTGTTGTTGAGAATAATAAGTAGAGGCAAGAGCGTTCCCGTGTCCTATATTCGTTTAGAAGGAGGGAGAATACCAAATTAAGGGGCATTTTAACGTGCCCCTTTGCATACACAGAGTATAGATTGCTAAGACACATTTTATTATTAAGCAAGCAGGACTTTCCTTAGGCCAGATGCCTGAAGCAATGTGCTAACTGGACTTAACGCATATGATCTAAAATGGCTTATTATGTAATTACAGCATCTTTAGTACTGGCTGGTTCAATTGCGATAGATTATCTTGGATTGTCGCTTAACACCCATAAGATTGTACTAAATACTTTCCCCAGGCTACATATGCAATAATAATTGCTAATAATATTAAATGTTTATGTCTATATTAAAAAATACTCAACTCATTTAATTATTCCTGTTTTAACAATTCCCCTTGGTCTAGGCGGATTATTTCACCTAGGGCATGAAAAACATGAAAAGGAAATAAGAAAAGAAGCTTAACATAGTGACTACCTAACTGTAGGCTTATCGCTCACTAAATGAACTAGATAATTCCTAATGGCATTCAGGAGTGACTGTGGTACGGCACCCAATGTAAAAATAAAAAAGGAAGACAAATCATTATTAATTATAATTATAAACCATTAATTAGCTCTAATTAGTGGCAAATTAGAATATATGATACAAAGTCTATTTCTAATTATTAACTTTGATTAAAACAAAATAGTATTACCAAGATATAATTATAATTCAATGTTGATTTAATTGTTAAGGCTTAATTAGACTAATCAGCTCCAATCAGGCCTATAATATTCAAACACCTTCACCTCACTTAAAGCGATTTCATTACCACGAGCATCTCGAATTGTCAGAGTTCGGCGATGTGGTTTGTTAGGGCAATCTATTCACACCTCTAGGAAACCAGCGTCACGTTCCTTAGGGCCACATAGTTGACAGTCGACAGTAACGTTAATGTTTCCAGGACGTTTTAACCATTTTGGATGACTACAGATCTACGGAGGGAATTATTGTTCAAAGAAAGTCTCAAATATAACTATATATACAACAACATATGTTAAGTAAGTAAAGGAATTCTGCAAGTCTCTCTGATGTGTCCTTGGCTATATTATGAAAAGTAAATCATTCTTAATCTTAACGGAGGTCACGGAAAGATAAATCAATTTAACGTGTGCATGTCAATTATTAGTAATGTATGTAAGAATTTATCTTGACCAATCTCATTGTGCAAACTCCTCATTCACATCCAAGCGAATCAAAGCGTCGATTCCTTCGGAATTAAAACAGAAATATAATTACTACGGCCAGTTACCTAGAGAGTCGGTATATGGGCCTTTTATAGAACCTCTACCACAGCAACTGTGCCTTAAAGACAGATCCGATCAAGTGACTATTACTACCGTTGGTCTACAAAAATTGACCACTATCAAATATAAAATTGTAGATCCCGGCAGCTGTGGACAAGTCACTACAACTGACACAGCTCCTGATAAGGGCGCAGTGGATGTGTGCTGGGCCCATAACCCTATCAGAATCTGTGTCAGTTGTAGTGACTTGTCCGCAGCTGTTGGGATCTCCAATTGGTCAGTGTTATCAATAGTCAATTATTTGGAACAGTTTTTAAGTTTCAGTTATTGTGATACAGGTTCTATAGAAGGCCCATATATCAACCCTCTAGGTAACAGGCGGTAGTAATTATGTCTCTGTTCTAATTCAGAAGGGATATATGCCTTGATGCGCTTGGATGCGAATGTGGAAATTGCACAATGAGATCAATCAGTGAGAAGTAAAATATCACAATCTAAATAGTAGTTATTGTTGCTATTTAATGCTACTAAGCAGTTTTCTGGGTTCTAAATAAGGGAGAATTCTGGACACTAATTATCATATGTGAGAGCCAGTTGTGGATTAGGCAATATAATGACAATGTGGTTATTACATATATATATATATGTATATATATATATATATATATACAATTAAATACAAAATATTTTTGTGTGCGTTTACGAAAACTTTGTATTTTGCTATTGATGCAGAGTATCTGTGAGCGAGTTTGTATTTTTCACTTGTCATGTTCCCGCATGTGTGAGCGGAGGTCCCTTATTATTGACTTTTTCTTTCTTTTATACTTTATTTTACAGCTAGTGCCAACTTTTGGTTAGCACCAATGGAGCTAGGTTTTAATAACTTAAATGAAGCTATTTATAAATATCTGTATGGGCTAATACAACTCATAAAAGGTCAAAGAGACCCACGAGGAATGTCTTATTATTTTATTTCCAAAAGGTTGTACTAGTGTTTCCTTATATAGCTCATTAGCTAATTCATTACATGCAAAATATATATCAACAAATAAATTGGAACTACGCCTTCATTCAGAATTAATGATCTTGTAACCAATCTTGTTATTAACTGGAGTTTTATATAAAAATAACCAATCCAGGGCCTCAACATTATTACTTATTAGTAGGTATTGAGATTATTTATCAGTTTGGATTCTAGTAAACAGAATAATGCGTTATCAATTTAATTTTTTTCTTAGTTAATGTTAAATTAATTAAATCGTACTAACAGACAGGCAGTAAAAATATATATGCACACATAGGTGGCTAGCATACATAGTGTAGATAGTCATGTCTTTTTTATATATACAGACCTGTAATTTGACTATTGGTATCAATTGTGAGAATAAATATAATAGAAAGTTGTGAGCATAATATGTAATTAAATAAAATAGGGATTATGCTATTAATTAAAATCTCTTTTCAAGTCATGATTCTCTATATAATAGTAAGTTTCTAAGTATAGTTATATATATATATATATATAGTATGTAAATTAATTTAGTCACATATAGAAACTACCATTGAAAACTAGCTGGAGGTAAACATAGTTTTGAGGCTCATGCGATACTTAATCTATTAAATAGAAAATCGTTTAATATATATCTCGTCTTGTAATGTAATGTAATAAATATAGTATGATATAGTACAGTATAATATAATGTAGCATAGTGTAATATAGTATAATATGTTTGAATATAGCATAATATTAGGTAGTATAGTATAGTATAGTATAGTACTGTATGATATTATAGAATATAGTACAATATAATATTATATAAGATAGCGTAATATATTATAAAACTGAAAAAAGGATTAAAGATCGGAATTTGTGATCAAATTATTCCATTCCAACGCAATCAAAATATGCAAGAAAGCGATAATAATTGGGCAAAAACGAATTAATTTTGAGTAGGGTAATTTTAATTGTTTTAAAGCTTCGTACATAAACTGATTTTCCTGTATTAACCCTAACCTTATTTATTCCATTTTAAAAATAAAATAATTCACAAACTATTAAAATAAAGTTTTATAATATGTTTTTATATTAATATTAAGCATAAAATTATATGATATGGAGGAGGTTTCTTCTAGATGTAAAAAAGACATTTATTTTTATAATTATCCACCCACACCCACCTTTGTTGCTTTGAAATAATTAATGAAACTATTAAATGTAGGTCCTAATTGAAGATGTTAATTTTCCTTTGTTAATTTTTTCAAAATTAAATTCTTATATATGTTAAACAATTTTTAATTGTAAAATATTATACGTGATACTATTAAAATTTTAATTAAATCAAGTTGAAAGATTAGCAGGATCAATATCAAAGTCAAGATAGGTATTTCATCTGCTTTTAAGATTATTAAGTGATAAGGTTTGATTGGTGGATCTAGAAGAATTATAATAAAAAATCTAGATGCAAACATGCCGATCAGTTACTGACTCTCATTGGGATACTGTGGTGTTTGCATATTGTATACCCCACATAAGGGTGTCCAAATTGCGAAGACCGAGCTCTTCCGTATGTTCTTTGTCTGTTATAATATTTTAGTTAATTATCACAGACTAATTTTTTTATCTACGCAAGAGTGATATAGACCACGTCTTCATTACTTTTTTGTTGGATTGGTTTTCGGTGTCCAGTCTCTTATGAATCATAGAATAACATCCAGTTATCAACTTGTTCTTGTCTAGTAGAACTCCACTTTCAACTTATATTTGGCTTTAGAATTTTATAAGCTTTTACATAAACCATGGCCAAACATTCACATTTTTTCACTCTAGCATTATACATTATCATGGTTTTCTCTGTTGGGGTGTCAGCGACTCCTCAGACGGGAAGAGCGCGTTTAGTTCGTGCGGTAGAGGAACGACGTCTTCGTGGCAATTACATCATACAAATGCGTAAACCAACGCGCCAAATTGACCTAGTTGGATTAATCAACATGCTGGCTATGGATAATGCTAACCCTTCGAGGCCAGATTTGATTGCCAATGTTAGCGCTCGTTTTGATCCTCTTGGTGCATTCTCCGCCAAGCTGTCGTTTCAAGAGTTGGAGAAGGTCCGGAGGAACCCGACAGTGGAACTTGTAGAGGAAGATCAAAAACTTCATATGGATGATTATGGCATGGCTGGATTCAACACCAAGCTAGGCCAGCCTTACAAAGAAGGATTAGGAGAAACTGTTGAAGAGGTACTCGCTTGGGAACAAACAATTGATACACGCTTCTCTCAAAGCAAGAACGTTCATAAAACTAGTACAGTGGTTACAGTAACATCTGCTGACCTTCCCATGTTTATGTCTAACAATCATGATGCTAATGGTAAAAAACTTGCTCCCGTGTATGCCCCTGGTGAGCGAGAAGAAATTTTACATGACAGTATGAACGATATTAATGAGGACAAGACCATGATTAGGATTGCTGCGGCTACAAATTTTAAAAGCCCTCTGGGTGGCATGTGGGGATTAGATCGTATTGATCAAAGAGTGTATGTATTGTACTATTATATCGCCATTTCTCCCTTTGCTATGTATTTTTTGAGTTAAATGGAATCTTTCATATTCCTTCCTATTCAATGACTTTCTTTGATTTTGATGTATATTCATGCACAAGTGAGCTCCAATCAATACAGATATGCAAACAGATATAATACGTAGACAATCATTCTGGTACAAACACACATACAATAGACACACATATATTACACATATAATATGCATGGAGAACACATTTCTTAGGATTTTTAAATTATACTTACATGGTAATATTGCGAACAATAAACTAGACTCAATTGTCCCCTCCCACCCTTTCCAAATGCCTATCAAAAAATATCAAACTTCAAACACATAAACGCAACTGTATTTAATCAGGCTTCCTTATGATGGGCATGCTATACGATATATTGGCGACGGAGAAGGGGTGGACGTCTATGTAGTTGACACAGGTAATAATTGTCTCTATTTTACATTTCTGCCTTGAACTGGTTATCCCAAAGCATTCGTACTGTTTAATGGATCATTACTCTATGTACCTATGCTTATATCATAGCTATAAATAAATAATCGAGTCTTTAGTATAAAATAATTAATTTAGTTTGTCTAAATAAAAGGTTAAATTTTTTGAATAACCTTTTGTAATAGGTGTTTTCAATCCATTCATTGTAATTCATTGTAATCTTGACATCTTCTTTGCTAAGAGAGAAATCTCGATGTTTCAATGGTCATTCAAAACTAATCACAAAAATCCTATGATTACTAATATCATCATATCTTACAATAAATATATGAACTAATAATCTAATGATAGCACTTTATTTATTACAATTTAATGTAATCAATTTTTTTAAAAAAAATAGAGACAACGCTCCTGGATATTTTCACTGTGTGACCTTTTGGTTTTATTATTATTATTATTCATTGTTGTTTTGATGTTTATTTTTAATTTTCTACTTTTGTATAGGACAGTTAATATTATGGTCGTTGTAAACAACTATTCCATGCCCCCTTTTTTTTTAACTCTAAGATTTTTTTTTTAATATAGCATTTACGTATCATGCATAATATAGTTTGGATAGAGTGGATGCAATGTACTAAGATTTGACATAGGCATATGTCAATTTAGTAATTTATTTTTTCTAATTTTTGGTCCGACTATTAATTACAATTTTCATTTTTTTTTATTATTATTCAAAAATAATTATCATTGGAACCAAATCCCAATTTTCTGAAAAACATCGATTCCATTATATTGATGCTACATACAGACAGGGAACAAATATAAAAATATAAAAATATATACACAAAGGTTATTCATTAATTTGTGTTCTCTTCTAATAGTAATAATTAATAGTTGGTTGTCTCTATAAGTCCTGTAAATGTTTTGAAAATATAAAGAAAAAGAATGTTCCCAGATAGACTGGTATATAAATACTTCAAGGTTGTATCCAAATATAATTACTGATTACCAAATAATAAGGAAACGTAAACTACGTATAATGAACCTTTTCTAATTGGCAACTTTCATTTACCAGGAATTGAACTGGATCATACCGAATTTGAAGGGGGAAGAGTAAAGCACTTCTATTCATATAGCACGCCTGACTCAATGGACCATCATGGTCATGGCACTCATGTGGCTGGTATCATTGGTACGTTTTGGTTTATAGTCAATTTAATGTTCCTCTTTGTAATATTTCTTCCCGCCTATGAAGTTCTGGTTTACGACTAATCATATTCATAATAAATGTGATACACCTCTTTTACTCCTATTCTACCTGCCGGATTATGTGTAACGTTTATGTTAATCTATATGCACCTACACCATACACTAAGAATCCTATCGCAGCCTGTAAGATACTGAGTACAATGTTATTTTTAAAATTATTGATTGTTAGAAACTTCCCTATCCCTGTTGCCTGTTTGACAAACTTTACTATTAGCAGTTTTTTGTTTTTCAATTTTAATCTTGGGTTTGTTAACAATATTTAAAAAGCAAACCCAATTTTGCTTACCAGGCCTCTATCGGTTCAACATATTATTAAATATGACTGTTACTTACACCATAATAAATTAGTATTTGTTCAAACCTATTTTATAATGCTAAAACAATATACTACTACTGCCATACATTGTTTTCCTCCTTGACTCCTTCTATTGCTCTTTATGAAAATAGAAAAAACTCCTGAATTGGTATATACACCTAGGTGGAAAAACTCGTGGTGTGTCTAAGAAAGCTACCATTTACGCTGTAAAAGTGCTGGGAGCTGATGGTTTAGGCTCAATAACGTCATTACTAGCTGGTATGACCAAGGTTCTTGAGGTATATCTACGCATTACCTATATATATATACATATATATTCTATTTTTATACTTGGATTAATTGTTTACCCCTAATGTCCTTAGATCTGTTTTAAAGGCCAGTCTAAGAACGTGAAACCTATTAGCTGATGGCTGTATTTGCTAAGGGTTATGGTTCAACTGAGATATTTATTAATTCCCTTTTCTTATAATGGTATTGTTGGTGTACTACTTTTGGGATAGGAAAGATATATGGATTTACCACATTGAACTTTTTATTTTTTTCTATATTCAAAATACATAACCACGTGCTTCACAACTCCACTACACGACCATGTAAGGTATATTTTAACATATTTTCAAAGGGGTAAAAGCAACGGTATTATTAACTCATTTATATTTATATATATATATAGGCAAAGAAATAAATATCAATCTTTATACCTACACTTATGACGTTATTTTCTATGTTGGAATCACATTATTCAGCAATAAGCATTCCGGCAACCATTTGCCTATTATATATTGAACTATAAAAACAATGGAGTTTCAAAATTATTTTCCTTTTCTATGTACATACCTAAACTCAGGACCACAATAAAAAACGCCGGACAGTGTTAAGTATGTCGCTTGACGGCATCCAGTCTAATGTACTTGATGCCATGGTGATGGAGTTGGTGAATAAAAACCTTGTTGTTGTCACATCTGCTGGAAATCTTAATCAAAACTCTTGTAACTACTCCCCTGCTGCATCCGAAACTGCCATCACTGTTGGAGCCACAACTGTTTCCGACAGCATTGCCGCGTAAGTATTTCCTCTATCCTCACATAGACACAAATTGACGTTTTTATCATTGTAATTGTCATTTCTATTCATTTCTACATGAGATCATCTCTTTTTACAGTTTTTTTTTCATTTTTGATATGTTCTTCAAAATCAGTAATCTATATAACACTTCTTGTATTTATCATAAATTAAACTGTTTTTTTTTTTTGCATTTGTATATGATACTATTATTTGCCCAGTTTGTTGTACCCTGATTTTACTTGATAATAAAGAGCTAAATTAGAAATTACAGGAACGTATTATTATTATATTATATTATAAAGTATTATAAAATTTGAGGCAAAACCTTGAATTGTTTATGCATTATATATATGCAAATATGGTTTACACTAATATTATGTCATCCAAAAAATTAGTACCTATATCTATGGCAGAATAATCAATTGATAAAAGACTGATTTCTTTTGAGTACAATGCAAACATTTATCCATGTCAGTGCTGTGCTAGATAATTGCATACCATACAACTCCGAGTTTTAAATTAATAATGCTTCATTCTCTAAGCAATATCATATCAATGGTTTCCTATTTATTAGAATTTCTTGTGCTTTAATGTATTATGAGTGAAATAAAGTACGGGTTTTGCTTTAAAATTAATGGCATGTGTTTCATAGATTTACTAATATTTTTTCACTATGCAATTATATGTTTAATCAATATTTCGGCCAAAGCTGAGAACTCTACATCAAAATATCTGCTTATATACAAAGCATTACAAATTTCTCATGTTACGAACTAAAAGGACTTGTTAATGCAAGCAAATCAAAGAACATTCGTATAAAAATTACAAAAACAATTATAGTGGGTAGTAATTCAACCTAAAGGCTGTAATATTATACTTGATTATGGACTGTATATTAATGCTCTTTCTTGTGTAAGTGATTCACTGAATACAAAACCATGTTCCAGTCAATATGGTACTGATAATTAAATTCAAGACACAAAAATAAACAAAAAATTGCCAATAAATTCCAAGAAAGAATATAATAATAATAATAAACTTGGAAAGATGTATAAAAAAGTGATGAGGTGTTGGTCCAGATAAGATTTGATGTTGATGGGGTTTTCTTTCAGCTTTTCAAATTGGGGGCCTTGTGTCGACGTCTTTGCTCCTGGGCAGTGAGTTTATTTTTACAAGATACACTATCTAATATATTCATTGTGTATCATTATATACCCACAAAAAGACGTTCATAAATATTGCTCGTGTTTGACTATTGATTTCCTTGCGTATATCTATTATTTGATTATTTGTTATTTGTTTTAGATTTTGTTTTGTCACTACTATTGCCTAGAGAAAATTGTATGCATATGGTTGTATTTGTCCAAATACTGAAATCAACACAATATTATAAAAAGAGCACATTTGTGTGTACATAGAGTGCCCCCACTCACAATTGGGCTTACTATTGATACATTTCATTGATCCTATCTGTTTTACTCCTTTAGCAGAGAAAATATAATTATATATCAATTCAATCAACCTGCTGTTTATAATTAATGATTAGACATGTCCTGTTATATGTTTATAAACAGTGGTCATATTTCAATATTTCAATTTCATTTATGCTGAGCTCCGGGTAAAAGGAGAATATTTTAAATTTACTTGCATAATTGATTCACGTCTTTTAGCGTATGCTAAGTAAGCATGTTGCCCCCCTTACCATAGTAGTAATACATTTTGCATCATCTTTCTATGCTTTTACGTTATCTTTTCTACTATATACAGAAGCATTATGTCATCATGGATTGGAAATAGTTATAAGTTAAATTCAGGCACAAGTATGGCCTGTCCGTTTGTAACAGGGGCCATTGCCAATTATCTTAGCCTCAACCCAACTGCATCAGCTCAACAAGTTAAAGCGGCTATTGCGGATTCAGTAACTGTTGGTCAATTGAACATGGAAGGAAAATCTAGTAATACGCCCAACAAGATGCTTTACGTCCTCTTTGGCAAGAAAGGCTACAGTGACAATGAGCTTGCTACTCCAGCAGCTTCATTTAATGAAAACGACAGTTCAGATTTTGAATCTTTTGATGATGAAAACTTTGATGATGAAAACTTTGATGATGAAAACTTTGATGATGAAAACTTTGATGATGAAAACTTTGATGATGAAAACTTTGATCTTTCCCTCGAAGACGTTTCTTTAAAAGATTCTAACAGTAGCTTCTTAAGTTCCTCTCAAATTATTTTACCAAAAACTGTTACCATTGACCGGGAAGTTACTGTTTCAGTCAATCGCATGTCTTCTGCAACACAAACTTGTGACAAAACCATTACCATTCCCGTAGAAATAACAAAAACCCTCATTCTAGG
>NAOQ01000339.1:33980-47092 GCA_002751075.1 Ichthyophonus hoferi
TACTATTATTATTATTATTATTATTATTATTATTATTATTATTATTATTATTATTATTATTATTATTAGTGTAAGAAAAAAAAGTATACTTTACGTATAAATCTTTACTAATATAATTATTTATATTATTTACCCTCTTCCCAACCCAAACCAAAAACCCAATCAGGTTGTGAAACATTCGGGTGGAATACAATCAACTGTGCATAGAAGATACAATGACTTTATTGCCCTCCACAAGAGGTTAATGTTAAATTTTAAAACATTACCAGCCAATCTTACTTTACCTCCCAAGCGATATTTTAAAAGAAGAAAATTTGATCCTATTTATTTAGAGGTATTAAACTGTTTTTAACTTCTTATTTTTTATGTTTTTATATTTTCATCTCTTTATCTAGTCAATAGCTTTCTCCTATCATCCTTCTGCTGCCTTTTTTCAATAGTACCATGTCAAAATCATCTAGAGTTTTTTAAAATCTTATTTACTTCTTTTAAAATTATATCTATAAATAAGTTCATCCAATAAAATACATTTACTTGCCTCTCCCATTACAGCATCGAAGAGAAGGATTAAACCTATATATGGCAATATTATTTTCCAATCATGACCTGGCGAGGTCGTCCCACGTGAGAGAGTTTGTCAGTGAGCACTGGCGGCTGAATAGGATACCTGATAACTTATCTAAGGTAGGTGGATACGTACAGGAATATATGTACATGTATGGTAAATATCGATATAGATGGAGATATGGCCGTAGATGTATGTGTGTATGCATGTAAATATACATGATATTATATCTGATTATATCCTATCCTATCCTATCTTATTCTATCTTATCCTATCCTATACTATCCTATCCTATCCTATCTTATCCTATCATATCCTATCCTATCATATCATATCATATCTTATCCTATCCTATTCTATCCTATCCTATCATATCATATCTTATCCTATCCTATTCTATCCTATCTTATCCTATCCTATCCTACATATATGTCTACAGACCTACAAACCACATGCACACAACTTTCTTTCTACCTATACCTATATACATATACATATATGTACATATAAACATGTACACATTAACATAAACCTATCTAATATATACAGGCGTCCCTAACAACCTATGAAAATATTTTTTCATTATCGTCCAGTCCTCTTCGAGCAACCTCCGAACCTATAATTGCACATACCCTCTCCCATATAAACCCCACTGCAAATTCACCCCCTGGGGGGTGGTCTTGTTGCTCTCCTTTGGGTCCCCCTTATAGAAAGTAAATTTTCATGTGTACAATAACACTAACCTTCTTTCTCTTGATTTATCCTTGTACAACCTCCTTAATCAGGTTTGATTTTTAATATTTTAATATTGTGATTTATTAGTCTTGAAATGTTTTATATATTATTTTCTTTTACATACTATTTCCTTTTATATACTATTTCCTTTTATATACCATTTCTTTTTATATACCATTTCCTTTTATATACCACTTCTTTTTATATCCCATTTCCTTTTATACACTATTTCCTTTCATATACTATTTCTTTTTATATACTATTTCTTTTTATATACTATTTCCTTTTATATACTACTTCCTTTTATATCCCATTTTCTTTTATATACTATTTCCTTTTATATAATATTTCCTTTTATATACTCTTTCCTTTTATATACTATTTCCTTTTATATAATATTTCCTTTTATATACTACTTCCTTTTATATCCCATTTTCTTTTATATACTATTTCCTTTTATATAATATTTCCTTTTATATACTCTTTCCTTTTATATACTATTTCCTTCTATGGTATTCTCTTTTTTTCTTTTTGAACTACTATATAATATCTCACCTCGTGTATTGATTCTTTTCCTATAATTGGTTGCCATGGTTGTCATAATTGCATAAGGGTAAATAAACATAGCTATACCTTTACCACTAGATTTATGTAGGTATATATACATAAATAAAAGTACATGTATAGCGGTCTAAGCACAAGAGTGCATTAAGTCCTTTCACCTTTCAGGTTTATTTCATGAGTGGATGGTTCTGACTATACATACATAACATGCATATTACCATCACATATACACAATCATCAACCAATCAGACCGCATATAATTTCTAGTAAACCGCGCAGCCCAGCCCATAGACATAAACCAATAAGGAAGCTTCCTCTGCCCCACACCCTCAAATGGGATAGCTCCTATCGTGCCGTATGCAGACAGATACTAGAGCTACGCAGTGAGTTTGATACTGAACGACCCTATATAACACGTGGTACCCCCCCTAGGGCTGAGAGTTACTATAATAAGTAGGTGTAGTTTTTGGTGTCTCTTTGCCAATCAGACTGGTTGTTTAGTTTTGTTTTATTTTATTAAAGGCGATTAATGTTTTATGCTATTATGTTGTATTTTCTCCCATATTTTGTCTCTGCCAATCATAATTTGTGTTTTATTTTATGAATCTTTATTAATCTTTTCTTGTTATTAAAAGTTATCAATCCTAGTATATACTACCACGTTTTGTGATATATATACATAATATATCAACCACATTTCCACACAAACTCGCACATCTCATTTCTATAAATTGTGTTTCTATTTTAAAGGTTTAAACTCTTCCTGTTATTAGTTTATTTCGACCCCTCCTCCTATACTTAAATATCTCTACATATATATTTCTTTCCTTGTGTTATTTCCAGCAGCAATCTATCACGATCGACTGGTCGCACTAACCCTCCACGTCTGACTATTCTACTTCGTCTTCTGCATTGCAGAATGATTTTTTTAATCAGTCTTACCGGAAAAGTATCTCCAATTGCCAGTTATATATAGATATCAATAATCTAACATACCTTTGATAATAATATAGTATTTGATTGGTTGCGTATATTTGGCTTGGGGTTATTTCTATAAATTTCCATTCTCATGACCGCTCCGAGCCAATTAGAACGTAGATTATTCACAAAGATTTTCCCAAACTTAACCCCATCTAACCAACCATCCTATCTTGTTTCTTATTGGCAGGAACCCCAAGCAACTTCCATTACCACCAATAGGGGTGTTCGATACCATCTTCCCATCCAATGAGATCATCAGGAAACAGCAGGCTTTCTTAAAGGAATTTTATCGAAAACGATTTGGGGGAGGTCCAAATCTACCCTACGGCCTACTACCAACTCCTTAGAATCCCCTAGAAATAGTAGTGTATATATAGCTATAGTACATAAATAAAGACCATATAATATAATATAATATAATATAATATAATAAATACTTCTTACTACCCACATAGTGTTGTAGATCTAACACATATATACACTATAGTATATAACACATGAATTTAGACAATCTAATAGTGTACTTCTTAATAGCCCACAGTGTAGGGTATCTATCAAATAACAAGTGGAAAATATAATACATATTAGTGAAAACGGTGAGGGTTTTTTCCTTATTGAGTCAAACGATATTATATTATGTTTCGTAGTATTGCTTTACACAATAATATGTTAAATTACAGGCATATCTCAATTATCCTGCCAGTGCACACTTCCTTTATCTATTTTTAGTTTTATTTTTATTTTGCTGCTTTGACTGGGCTTCGAGCTCCAGTCTACTATTTCTAATATAAACAAGCCAATAGCAATACGGCATTAAAGAACGTTAAAACAGAGTTAAGGCATTATTCGTTCATATACAACTAACCGGCAGATTTTAACAAGTATAGATATGAGGCGACCAATTAGATCCCTTGCACTTCTTTTAGCAACTAATTATTGGTTTAATTACTTAATTTAGTCTGTCTACCAATTAATGGTGGTACTCAGGTTTAGAGGTAATAAACTCGAAACAAAATACCAACATGGTTTAGTAGGGAGAGAGACAAAGGGAGGCCTTAAATAAAAGGCACGTTTCATACATGTGTGTGTTATATGTTATATGTTATATGTATCGAAAGACTTAAACAGACGCTACAACGGATATATTTATATATATGTTTCCAGGAAACTACGACTTAAAACGGTAAAATGAGATCATGATCATACGGAAAGATAAATTAGAAATAAAACGACAGTCATTCGAGAATTAACTTTTCATACTGGCTTATAAGTATATGCCACACTATCCTATCCAATCAGCAATCAGTTCATATCATGTCATCCTCGGAATCACTAAAGGCTACGGCCAATGATTGGCTATCGTCAACCATCAGTTGGGGCGAACCAGTAATTGATTTGTTGAACAGAGTGGATCGCTTGATGGTCGCGCGATCTTCTTCATCATTTTCTTCCTGATCGATAGAGCCAAACAAATCGGATGAACGGCAGGATGGCTGAGGCTGCACGTGATCGGATGGGGGAGGAATGCGATTAGATATATAATATGTAATATATAATATATAATAATAATACACAATATATGTAATAGGTGCAATAGGCAGGCCTTGGCCAATCATTATGTTCATGTCAATATTCATCAGTGGCCACAGACCAATCATTAACTATAGCCCTGTAACATAAATACCCAGGTGAAGGCAGAATAGAATATACTGTATATATCTAGCTATATATATATATATATATATATAGCTGACGGCTGGTGCAGTGTGTATATACCAGTGCAGTGTATATATATATATATATAAAGGTATAAAGGTATGAGGGATATATACCAGTGCGCTGTTAAACCGCGGAAGGCCTCTGCTCTCAGTGTGTGATTGGCCACTCCATGATGAATATCTTTTGAGGCGACATCTAGGGACAGGGACAGGTAAAGTGAGTACTGGTAGTGAGTGAACAAAAAGAGGTGTGATTGGCTAGGCATATTGAGAGGTAAATACATAGATAACTATAATATATATATATATATATATACTATATTATACTAAACTATATTGTACTATATTAGACTAGATTATACTATAATACAACATACACTATACGCTACTGTACTGCCACTATAAAGTATAGTATCGTACTATTATATTATATTATCTTATATATGTACCTGGTCTGGGAGTATGAATTTAAATGGGCTTTGTCTCTCATTCTGACGTAGACTTGAGGTACACAGTGGCTCTGCATGGTTATGATTGGGTTAGATAATCAATTTTAATTAACCAATAAGAGTGATAGATTAAGAGGCATGAGGTATAGTAGACCAGAAAAAATCGAATCAGAAAGTGGGCGAATCCATGATGTAAACTGAAACTAAGTAATAATAATAAGAAGAATAATAATAATAAGAAAAATAATAATAATACTAGTAATACCAATAATCCCAATAAGAATAGGAATAATAATAATAATGGTAATAGTAGTAATAATAGTAATCATAATAATATACAAATATCACAAATACTATTCATACTACTACTACTATTACTAATAATAATAATAATCAAGCACACTTATTGTACCAACCAATACCTTTTGCTGTTTAAAAAATTCGCAGTAACCACCCTTAAGTACATAGAGTTCAGGGAAGTCTAATTGGGGGTATTGATCAAAATTTTGTTTGCGATCCTCTTTTCTCAGTCGCTCGTACCTAGAGGGAGAGGTGTGTGAGAAAGAGGGGCAGGGCAAAGAGAGGAAGAAGGTAGAATAGGATAAGGATAACAGAGAATAACGGGCAATGGATAGGCATGAAACAATACGTGTTTATATGTATGATGTTGGGGAAAATGCAAAAGAGAAAGAGAAAGAAAGCAAGTAACAAAGTCTAGGAGGTTTAGGGGGTTGGGGGGGGAGGGTGGGGTTCTTACATTCTTGGCCCCCTAATCATTGAAAATTCGCAATGTATAATAATGCACACAGGTAGATTAGACGGGTTGTCTGAGGAAAACTGTTCTTTTCTAATTTTCCTAATATGGTGATCAAATGTCTCGCCTTCATAGACATTAATAGCACCCACAATATGACCTCCTGTAATTGGTTGAAAATTAATTAGTGTTAATTATAATCAGCTTAACATGCTATATATGATTGGATGTGGTAGCCAAACTGATTACATTACTATAATACCCCATTATCGTTAAGTATTACTGTAGGTTGATGTAGAAAAATAAGAAAAAAACAAAATAGTAGACTAGCATAAAATAGAACGGATACAATAATTTAAAACACCTTCGTAAGATATATATTCAAAAAAAAATATAAAACCCCATGCAATCTAGGACAGATTATAAAAATATAATTTCAATAAAACACACAGATAGGATGTAAAGGGATGGTATAAGAACGAACCTTCATACTCGTAAGGATAGCGGGTGTCAAAGATGTATACAGCACTGTATTTACTGCTATAGTCTCCAGCCAGAACTTGGGCCATCTATAGAGTGGAGGGAGGGGAGAGAGGAGAGGAGAGAGCGGATAAAGGGTGTGAGTAAGTACGTGGATGCTATCAGCTCTACCTCTGACATTATCCACACCTAAGAAGCCTACACCATGAACTAAAACCTAGGAACCATAAACATAGACCGTTTAAAAGAGTGCTACCCACCAATCACTGCAACTCCGTAGAAACTAACAGACGTGTACATTGGAACAGTATGAGAAGGGAAAGAGGTAGGAAGATATGTAGATATGTAGATATGAATATGGATAAAAGGACAGTAAGAAAAAGTAGAAATAAAAACAGAAAGCACATAGTGGTGTAAATTGTAGAGACTAATAGGATGGTATAAGTAAATATCAATATTAATACTAATACAGTGGTTAAGATTGATATAGTGTAAAATAGTATAATATAGTAGAGTATAGTAGAGTAGAGTAGTGTATTATAGTAGAATATACCACAGGAGAATATGTAAAAGAGAGTATAATCTGATGGGACCTCTTACGGTTTTAGGTGTAATATAGCTGTGCGGACCATCTCCACTCACAGTAGGCAGGATGGTATGGTTAGGTGTATCTGAAAGGATATGCTGTTACTTACGGCTACTAGGCATGACTCTGGTTGCTATGACAACATATTTTTAATTATAAGTAGTGGGAGATAGGGGCCAAAGATGGGAAAAGAGGGAAAAGGGTGGAGCAAAATTTGGTTTTGCATATATCTACATAATATAATGCTATAAACTTATATATATATATATATATATGTGTGTGTGTGTGTGTTTACATATATTGGCATGCCATGTGTTATAAGAAAATTAAAATGAAAAGGCATGACTACGCACCAATAGTTTCATCCATCAAGCTAGGTAGATCGCAATCTACATCTACTTCGATGGAAGCTGAACCTCGTCGATGGCCATTGGCTGGCATGGTATCCATGACCATAAATGGTATAGGTAGCGGGACTTTAAACAGGCCTATGTTTTCTTTATCTTTCTGGGTTCTCTTGGATCTCTCTCTATCCATCTCCTCCCTGATGTCTTTCTTTGATTTGAGATAAGGTTGCGATTTGTGACGTTGGAAGGTCCCTCGTCTATTGGGGTCATAGGAGGCTAAGGGACTGCAGTCACTATTCTGAATGTTACTTTTTTCGTTCTGTTTGGGTAGAAAAGGGGGAAAGAGAGAGGTGCAGTACAGTTAGAGATAGTATAATGACATAGTATAATATACAATACACTACAATACCATACCATACAATGCAATGCAAGACAGTACAATACAACACATCCTACCCTACCATCACACAGTAACCTACCTCTAGACTTTGGCACCTTGTCCTACACCCTTTCTCCTTCTTTACACTATTGGTCTGTGGCCATAATTGAAGACCTTCTAATGCCCCCGCCAGTTGTATGCTGTAGAATGATAGGCCAAGGGTCAGCATAAGAAAGAATACCATTGCATACAAAAAACAAATCAACAAAAAAAAAACAACGAACGAAATAGTCTATATATATTTTTTAAAAAAGCTATTTAGTAAACATAATAGTGGAAGAAAGAAATGTGCATATAAATATAGTATATCATTGGTATATATCTGAATGGAAGACATGAATAGCCAATAACATGTCTACAATCATCTTGGGTCAATAAAATTACCTTGGGGTCACGCTGGTATTGACACGACAAAATTTCTGTAAAGATCAATAAAAATTATAATGTTAGAGTATTTCTTATGGGCCTTTTATAGAGTAATTGGTTTTTATTGGCTACTACTACTATTAAAAAGAATTGTTGCCCCGCACCAATAAATAGTTGCCTTTTATTGTCATTATATTTTTATATCTGTTACAAGACTTGTACATGAGTGAATTAACTAATAATAAACTATAATAACCAATGAACATGAAAGATTTTATATCTGTATAGCTATTATAATAGTAGGAAAAACTAAATTACAATACTATCTTTATATTTTAAATAATATTAAATATATAGAGATAAGACAATACTAAAGTATAGGTAAAATGATGTTAAAAATAGAGGAGGGTAAAATAACACACACATTTACATAAGAAATGTCTAAAGTTGAGCAAGTACTTCTAGGTCTACGCATAGGAGAAGGACTATCATCAGTGGAGGACATACTAAGTCGTCGTATAGGTGTCCTGTGGATAGGGAGAGGGAGAGGGAGATGGAGAGGAAGGGAGAAGAGGATGGGCTGGTTAGAGAGGATAAGAGAGCATATGGAAATAAATTGATAATAGGGTAGGTCTATTATTATTTTATATTACATTGTATTTTATTTATTTTATTTGTTTGACTATATTAATATCGTATTAGATTATAGGAAATATTATTAACATATTTAATAATAAATTTTGATATCGACGAAATTATACGGTGTTAGAACAATCTTTAAAAAATAAAACATCAGTACTGATTGATTAAATATGACATAAATAATAAGTAGATAATATGATAATAGCAACAAGAATAGCAATAATAATAATAATAATAATAATAATACAAAACAATAAAAAGAGTATTACAATTTAAATATAAAAAAGTATAAATGAATAAAGGATATAGAATTAAAAATAATTGAAAATACAAAACAAATAATACTATAAACAAACATGAATAAAGCGGTATAACACGCAAATACGCTATTAATACAATCATGTTAGATCACGCTATAGACACTGACCTTTGTAACCCCGAACTAAGTGGCGTCATTGATTTTGTCTTCTTTCCTACCGGAGTCAGGATAGAGGCCAAATTAAAGTCTTGAAAATCTCCAAAGTCTAGTTCCATATTCGCGTTATTTCTAATTCTTCTCAGTCTGGAAAAGAGATGTGTAAGTAAAGAAAGGCGAGAAAGAGTGGTAAAAGTAATGGAGTATGATGTAGTGGGAAAAAAATGGAAATGGGAAAATCCCATTGGTTATTAGCAAACACTATTCAGCATACCTGAACAGATAAGCGTATAATCGCTTTTCAATTCATCCGGTACATCTCCCCCATCTTGCCCTCTCTCGTGTTTTCATCAACTTGGCCACTTGGCCAGTATTGAAACAACATAAGGAGTAATAAGCAGTAGGTATAATAGACACGTAGGTATGAAGATATGTTCATAATGCAAGCAACACGTGGAGTGTAACGGTCGCAACTACCCATGTTCGAGCCACGACTGTCACAATAGCATAATAAAATGAATTTATCCATTATATTATATATTGTAAAGATAACTCAGGCATATCTCAGACTATAATAATACAACGATCCAAACCATACCAGGCCATTTACTTGCTAAGGATTACTGACAGGTAAGAAACTATTTAACTCGGGGTAGAGTTCAGTTATGCGAAATCATCAATATGATAACAGAGCTAATTCCGACTAAACATTTCCGTTAAACAAAACATCAAGTATCTTCACGTCTTCTAACACTATACACTCACAATTATTGTGACACAAATTGACTTAAAGTTGACTCACCAGGCGACACTAAGAAATGGTGGGAATAGATTACTATTCCCAGCTATTATAATAAATAGTACAAGCACCACCAGCCAATGTATTAAATGACTAGACTAGAGAAAAAAAGAGCAATGTTGGGCTATTTATTGCTTTGGTACCAGGGCGTGTATTCGATTTGAGTCGATTAGTTACCGGATATATATAAATATCTTATTCGAATCAGAGTTTCTCGCGAACCGAATCATCAACTTACCAATATGTGAAAAAAATATAAATGTAAGTTATGCAAGTTTATAAAATGTTGTATTTGTAATTAGTGGGCCTGGACGGGTGTCAATATTTATATAATATAATGTAATTTAGTATATTATCTCATAATAAATTAAATGTAAGTCAAAATATACAAATCAATTATAATATCCAAGAAAACCTTAATGCAAAAATAAACCGCAATACAATATAAGATAATATGAAGCCGATTTTGTTACTCGTGGATAGTCTGTTGATATCAATATTTATTTATGGCTAAGCGATGAAACATTATTTGAACCATATGAAAGTGCTTGTGTGCGTGATATAAGGTTACAGTATAATTTTTTGCACTAAGGTTTATTTCATATATTTATTTATTTATTTTTAATATAGATATATTATTTAATTACATTATATTTTTGATACTTTATTATATTATAATATATTATATTATATTATATTATGTAGCATTATATTACAATTTTCTTCAGTTGACGATATAAAAATTAAGTCTGGGGTTGTTATGTGCCTGATAGGGGAATAGCTGTGGGGTCGGTATTTCATTTTGATAAGATTATTTATATATTAGATAACGTATTATATAAAATACAAATGATTTATATGACGTCAATTTTTAATGTAATCTAGTGTGATTTATTATGTTAGTATATTGTTATATTGGTGTAAATTATAATATAATAAGCTCAAGTAAAATGCAATGAGCGATGAATGATTGCAATACTGTAAAATTGCATAAAATTGTGCGAACTATCGATCGATCAACATTAACTTAAATGACTAGAAACCAATGAAGTCTTCATCTTATGTTTTGCAGGTCTAACGGACAACGGTGAAATAAAATAAATATATATGTTTGAAATATTTAATTACGTACGTATATATATGCGCGAGTAATGTGAAGTGGGTTATTTGTTAGAACAACGGATAATATCGAACACATATACTACGCTATTGTTAGCTACCTATCTTCCCGCATATCTACTAGATTACACATCGCTATTGGTTTTATAATTGTGTAATTCAAATTTCTAGCAACTGGATTACAAACTGATCACTTAAACGATAATTGTATTCATTGTAGGCATCCCGGTGATGCGGTATATTTGCACTGGAGCGGTACAAAAATTATTATACAAATGAAGAACAAGGCTTTATTTATTAAATGTAGCTTAAGTAGATAATAATCAACAAAGCCGAGTAATATTTTCCAAAGATATATATGCAGTATCTCGACCTCAGTACACGTGTAGCCACATAGCAACAAAACCTTAGAGCTGGGCAACGGGCAACAAAGACCGTTTGAAAATGTAACGGATAAGCAAGTATGCGCCAATTCGCAAAACAACCAGCATGTGTTATATTACCCCCCGAAATTCAATTAAATATAGAGGGGTGGTAAAAGTTAATCGGAATCTATCATTCCATGAGCAATGGTCCTGCTAACTAAATCATAGACCCTCAAATATATCATTGTTCTTATTTACATCATTGCCATCTAGGTTGGTTTTTGGGATGTTCCTTGTTTGATATGCATAGTTGTTTTACGAGTTTCTTCTATCAGCCACGATTGGGGCAAGGCTAGCCATTCATATAAGTAGTAGCACGTAAATTGATTTACATATTCCTATATAACTATATTTAACTATATATTGCGTTATTGGACAAGTATAAATATATTACAATTGATACATAGTTACTGTACCTGCTATTCTTATAAACTTGCGAAATTTATTTATTACACTAATACTGGATATTTACTGAAGCAATGATTTCTATTTTGATTCAGCATAGAACAATGATTATTTGCTCAATTAGAGAGTTGAGTTCGAGGTATACTTTCGCACATATCGATAGTTTCTAGTGCCATAGTAATTGTACTTTCAAGTTTTCTTGATATTTCATACAACTGAACAGCATACCCATTCTACACGAGTAATTAACTAGCGAGAAAGGGTTGGCTGCACATAAAAACATTTGCCCATCACCCTCTGTACTTATTCGACCGTATTTTTTCTAATTCACAGAAATTCGTAAGGCTCAAAGCTAGGAATATTTGATGAGAAGTTTAAATAGATTCCCGGTATTTAGTCTCAACATCAATAACTATTAGCAACTTAAGCAAAAGAAAGAGCTGGCAAAGATTGTTTGATGTACGGTAGCGTCAACTGGACATTCACTCAATTAGCTGAATAATGGAAGGAAGGGAAGTGGTCAACAAGAAAATGTTCTCTTCCTTTCAAATATTGTTAAATTTTATTGTAACAAATATTACATGAAATAAATGTGTATTTCAAATATTTCTTGGTATGTATATCTCCAGGAATGTTAGGCAGAGAAGAATAATTGGTCAAAGATATGGGTCTGAGGAATCGTTCTAGAATACATGCTATGAATGTCAATTAGATGAGACCATTTTGGATGTGGTATGTGGCATAAAAAGCACAAGTACACGTGGAGACACGTGTATGATGGTTTATAATTGTTGACAATTTTTTAATATAGGTATCTCCTAAGTAGGACAATAAAAGTGACATTATTTGGAATGTTAAGACTGTGCATACTAGCAATAATTAGTAATAGTAGTAGTATAAGTATATGTATTTTAGTTAATATGTAACACTACCTGAATAGAATATCTATTATATTCTCATGATCCCATACTAAACTGGAGTAAGTTAAAAAGTTAAAATTAGCTGGCTTATCAAGGGTACAATCATGTTGTCCCAGTTGTTCAATCTATCCTGTATACGGTGTCTGCATACTTACTCAACGCACGTGCGTAGATACCATAAAATTCAATATCATAAGGTAATGAGGCAAAATATAATATAATATTGTAGAATAAACTATTATACAACAACAAAATATAATACAATACAATACAATTAACACACTACAACAAAATACAATGCCATACAATACAATACAGTATAATGTATCACAATACCATACAAAATAGTATACTATAATACAATAAAATACAATACAATAAAGTGCAATACAGTACAATACAA